>JASGXE010011055.1:0-14308 GCA_030068105.1 Sinentomon sp. SZTP_YWyxl
CGCAGGAGCTGGGGGGGGGGTCAGGGGAGCTGCTGCCCCCAGAATCAGAGCAGAGGGGGCAGAGCCCCTCCAATCAATCATCTCGATTTTTGGCCAAGAAAAGGATGTAGGTAGGTGTTTTTGGAAAAAATCGGTTTTTTGGCAATCATTCGAAAAAGCCGATTTTGGCATAAAAGTCAGCAAAAATAGGGGATAGTTGGGCATTTGTCTTGTGCCCGAGATTTTTGCTGCACCCAGTAATTGACACTTTTTTATTCAAATGGGAAGGAAAATACCACCAACATGGACAACAAAGGAGGCTATTTGCAGCCACCAATCAACCATTTGTGGACAGACAGGAATACCTAGGTAACCGAACATGGCAACAGAGGATTATCCTCAGAAAAAGAAAAAGGGTCATCTTTCTCCCAGGCAATGGGCTAGAGCAGATAAAAACTGATATTTTTCCTTTTTCTTCTCTTTCCTCTTTGTCAAGTGCAATACAATGCATAAATAGGTAGCTTATTGCGGGCATCAAAAGGCTCGGCCCTCTCTCCACGACCCAGACGGTCCTTATTGTCCCCAGGGCCTTGCTTGGGGCTCGGTGTAAAAACCTTTTTTTTATGCAGCAGTAACGAAATGCAACGAACCTCTTAGGTTCGGTTAGGTTTGGCATCAGACGCTGTTTTGAATGTAGTTCCACAGATGGAATCAGAATTAACAATGAGCAGAGAATTTCACCAAATAAAAGCACACTTGAAGAAATGAATTGGGGTCATGAGTTTTGATCTTGCTGCTTTAGCAAATAGGTAGGTAACTTGAACCAAAAAGAGGTACCTAACACCAAGAAGCGGTAGAACAACCACTTCCACAATTTCGTGCAAAGCTATAAGCACCAGGAAAATGAACTAGGTAGGCATTCGTCAGCTTCTGGGGGCGCCACCCCCAGACCCTCTGCCAGGGGCGCTGCACTTTGAACCCTGCTGGGTAACTGACTAAAACGCTGAACCTGCTTGTCCTGTTGGTAAGGTCTTGAAGGGTTAGGGTTTGGTGAGGTTAGGGTTTAGTGAGGTCATATTTTAAGGGTTAGGGTTTAGGGAAGGTTAGGGTTTGGTGAGGTCAGATTAGTCTAGGTTAAGATCAGGGATGGGTAGGTATAATACATCACGTATTATACGGTAAAATTTACGGTATTATACGTGGTATTATACGTACGTATAAAACCCACGTATTATACGTTTCACCGGATGTCAGCACATGGCACATGTTTTTGGGGTGCAAAGTGGCAGTTAAATTGATTGGGCATATTGCCAGAGTCGTAAGACATGTATTTCTTTATATAAGTAAAGAAGTTTAAACGAAAACGAAAAGGGCTAAGATACAATACCTGTGCATGAACATGTTGACATGTATGCCAGGTGATGTAAAGTTGATTCGTTCATGTTGTGTGAAATAATGGGACTGGGAATTTTCTTTTCGTTGACAATGTTTTCACATTTTTTCTATGTAATGATCTTCATTTTTTCCTGACTTAAAAGCAAACAAAGGAGGACAGCCATCGCATGATGATCATTGTTATAGGAACAGGTATCAGGATAAAGCCAATATGGGGTTGAGCCCAACTGATCGGCAATGCTGGAAATTGCTTTGTCTGCACTTTGAATTAGTTTTCAAATGTATTGGGTGGGCCTAATGTATCGGTACAAAATGGATGGTGGGCCTATGGTGGGCCAAATATCGGTACAAAATGAATAGAATCACTGGGAAGATGGGATGTGTCATGGTTCACCAATGCCACAAGTTAAAACACTTCAATTTATTTTCTTCACTAAACTATTTGCTTCTTCAGTTTACAAACAGATTCAAGGTACAATGCTTGAAATTTCCAAGTTTAAGGTACCCACAGTAATGCTGAGTACGAGTGGATTAGATTTGTGTGGTGAGAAATGGTGCTGTTTATGCCCAAATGAGATGCAGCTATTTTTTGTAAATCCAAGACACCGTGTGCAAAATTTAAACTCATTCAAAAATGGAAAAAATAACGTGACCGTCACTTCTCTGTGTCCTGCAATTCTCCAAACTACTCTTCCTCTGAGGTTACTCGTATTTCACAAATGTTTTTGGAGACACAATTTTCCAGTTTTCCCAACATTATTTTTACCTTGAAGAACATGCCACTTACCTACTTCCGTTATCCTTTTTTCAAAAGCATGTTCCTTGAAGGCTGGTACCTACCTACTGCTGCTCAAAGGTAAAAAATAGGTCAAATTTAGAAGAGGAGGTTGAATATGCCAAAAAACTGTACTGAGCTCCCAATGCAAAAAATGAAAAGCGCATTATCTGCCATGACACTCTGTCTGTATCAAATGTTGCCGAAAACTAGTTCTCAAAATTTCTGGGCTCCCAAGAAGTAGGTGCCAACAACAATTGATAGACAAATGTGTTTCCTTTCCCTCATGCTTCCCAGCAACAACATCACACTTCTTCATGTGGTAGCTCCATGACCAGTGCAGGACCTCACGTCCAGGGTTCCACTGCCATGACGAGCACCGCCAGCTGTCAGCTTTAAGACTATATTACGCAGTCTTTTGGCGTGCACATTGACAAAAGGAGAGACGACTTTACGTTGTCTGCTGTAGGTAGTCAATGAATGATGTTCAACTAACCTCGTCTCACTGGGGCACTAATCAGTCACCCTCACCCAGCTAGAGTTGGAGGAGGCTTTCGGGTGAGACGCTCCAGCGTTTCGGCAGGCCGATCGGACTCCTACTTACCTTTGTGCAGATGGCCCTGCACAGGCAGTTTTGACAAATGTGTTTCCTTTCCCTCATGCTTCCCAGCAACAACATCACACTTCTTCATGTGGTAGCTCCATGACCAGTGCAGGACCTCACGTCCAGGGTTCCACTGCCATGACGAGCACCGCCAGCTGTCAGCTTTAAGACTATTTTACGCAGTCTTTTGGCGTGCACATTGACAAAAGGAGAGACGACTTTACGTCGTCTGCTGTAGGTAGTCAATGAATGATGTTCAACTAACCTCGCCTCACTGGGGCACTAATCAGTCACCCTCACCCAGCTAGAGTTGGAGGAGGCTTTCGGGTGAGACGCTCCAGCGTTTCGGCAGGCCGATCGGACTCCTACTTACCTTTGTGCAGATGGCCCTGCACAGGCAGTTTTGACAAATGTGTTTCCTTTCCCTCATGCTTCCCAGCAACAACATCACACTTCTTCATGTGGTAGCTCCATGACCAGTGCAGGACCTCACGTCCAGGGTTCCACTGCCATGACGAGCACCGCCAGCTGTCAGCTTTAAGACTATTTTACGCAGTCTTTTGGCGTGCACATTGACAAAAGGAGAGACGACTTTACGTCGTCTGCTGTAGGTAGTCAATGAATGATGTTCAACTAACCTCGCCTCACTGGGGCACTCATCAGTCACCCTCACCCAGCTAGAGTTGGAGGAGGCTTTCGGGTGAGACGCTCCAGCGTTTCGGCAGGCCGATCGGACTCCTACTTACCTTTGTGCAGATGGCCCTGCACAGGCAGTTTTGACAAATGTGTTTCCTTTCCCTCATGCTTCCCAGCAACAACATCACACTTCATGTGGTAGCTCCATGACCAGTGCAGGACCTCACGTCCAGGGTTCCACTGCCATGACGAGCACCGCCAGCTGTCAGCTTTAAGACTATTTTACGCAGTCTTTTGGCGTGCACATTGACAAAAGGAGAGACGACTTTACGTCGTCTGCTGTAGGTAGTCAATGAATGATGTTCAACTAACCTCGCCTCACTGGGGCACTCATCAGTCACCCTCACCCAGCTAGAGTTGGAGGAGGCTTTCGGGTGAGACGCTCCAGCGTTTCGGCAGGCGGATCGGACTCCTACTTACCTTTGTGCAGATCTACTGACAACTCCAACTCTGTCGATGAGACAACTCCAACTCTAGCTGGGTGAGGGTGACTGATGAGTGCCCCAGTGAGGCGAGGTTAGTTGAACATCATTCATTGACTACCTACAGCAGACGACGTAAAGTCGTCTCTCCTTTTGTCAATGTGCACGCCAAAAGACTGCGTAAAATAGTCTTAAAGCTGACAGCTGGCGGTGCTCGTCATGGCAGTGGAACCCTGGACGTGAGGTCCTGCACTGGTCATGGAGCTACCACATGAAGAAGTGTGATGTTGTTGCTTTCCAGTGAGACGAGGTTAGTTGAACATCATTCATTGACTACCTACAGCAGACGACGTAAAGTCGTCTCTCCTTTTGTCAACAATTGATAGGCCTACCGGGTGTGACTAAAACGCTGAACCTGCTTGTCCTGCTGGTAATGGTCAAATGGGTTAGTTTATTGCTAGATTAGGTTATCCCAACCTAAACTAACCTAACCATACCTAACCCTAAACTGGCCATTACCAGCAGGACAAGCACGACAAGCAGGTTCAGCGTTTTGGTCACTTCCGGCCTACCTAATTAATTTACACGAAAATTAAGAATATTCAAAAGGAAATATGATTTTTTTAGATTCAGACCTAACTAATTCCGTGCAGGGATTTGTTTGTTCCTACCTACTTACTTCTCTTTTCTGATCTTTTATCTAGCTACCTGCCTCTTTTTGCAATAATTGATAAAAAGACTTATCCTGTTGCTGCTCTTTTCTCTTTTAATTAAGACCAGCTTGCTCACTTGCATTGTGATGTGCTCAAAATAACGAGAAAAACTATGTGCCACATGTCTTTTTATGGTTTTATACGTTTTATACGCGTATTATACGTGAGTATAATACGTCACGTATAATACGTGTCCAATTTCCAATTTACCCATCCCTGGTTAAGATTACCAAATCTAACAATAACCTATAACCCATTTGACCATTACCAGCAGGACAAGCAGGTTTCCAGCAGGACAAGCAGGTTCAGAGTTTTAGTTACACCCTCCTGCTGGGGTTCCACCCCAGACTCCGGCAACTGGTGGGCTCCGCCCCCAGACCCCCCGCCTTACGGTTGCCTCTGGCCCGTCGATAAAATCTTGCCCCCTCTGCAGAAACAGACTTCCTATATGCCTGGAGGTGCCAGGTGCCAACCTAACAAAGGAATACGGTGCTAGATATTTGTCTGAATATCGTTTTATGCTCTCCTCAGCTGGCGGGCATGGCAGGTAGGTGCTTGCCATAAACAACAGCAGAAGGCAATCACCGATGTGCATTTCCAATCACCTTGAATCCCCATTATTGGCATGCCATGGTGTCAGAAATGCTGTCGGCCAATTATTTGAGATATTACTGGCATGCTATGGGGTTAGAAATGCTGTATAACAGGTTTTCAAAATTTATTGCAACACTCAATAGCTGAAAAAGACCAGGAAAAAGAGCATCGAGCTGCCGATATTAAAAGCCTTGGGAAAAATTATCTGGCCACTTACGAAGGTGGCATCATCGAAATTTAAGTTCCCCCATCCATCAATAAAACAATAAAAAAACTCCCAACTTGCCTCACAATGAGCCCACGGGACCAACTTTTCGCAACACAAGGCCCCACACAGTCAGACCAGCGAACAGTGCTGCCAGATGATTTTTCAAAAACCCGCAAGATTTTTGTGAAAAACCCGCGGAAAAACTGCAAGATTTTCAGAAAATAGCCAAAAAACCACGGGCCACAAAAACACACGATTGCGGGAAATATGACATTCCACCCAATTTCTGAAATGAAAGGTTCGTGAGTCGTGACAACAGAACCGATGCCGAACACAGTGGGCAAAGGAACCTCTGGACAAAATTGTGGTGAATATTTTTTTTATTTTATTTTTTAAAAATACTGGTGGTTTTTTTTGATTTTCAAATCAGAGCCAACCATGTCATATCATTTTTCCAAAAAAGTTGCTTGCACAGAAGAGTATGTATTTGTAAAAGGATGTGTGTTGGTAAGTCAACAACATGGATTTCAACCAACCTCAAATTCAATAATACCAACCTCAATAAAATAACCAACCTCAATAAAATAAATTTCCTCAAATTCAAAAAAAATTCCACAAAAATTGTCAAAGTTTAAAAAATTAAAAATATTTCTCCAACCACTGATACCCACACCGCAAAAAAAAAACGTTTTCCACCTCCGCCCACAATATTTTCTCGTTGTTTGGAAATGTGTGCATCCAACATCTTGCAGCAGGAATTCATTGCATGCAAAAAAATCAGCGAGAGTCATGTCGAATTTCACCAGCAAAGCAAGTCAATTTTGGGCGGTCAATGCTATTTTTTTCTGCCGTTTTCAAATGAAATGCGATTTGTGGAATGCGATTCACGAACAACGAATGAATGACAAAAGAACAAATCATGAATCCAACCAACTGCTCTGAGAAAATCAGTGGATGAATTGAATTTTTGCTCGCAAAATTGGCCAGAAAAACTCCACCAAAAACCAGAAATCAAAAACAAAAAATTCCTACCGGAAAAACAACCGGAAAACCGATGCAGTGTGGCCGTTGGCGGGCAGCTCCTACCTGTTGGGGTGCTCTTAGTTTTTTCAACCCACCAAGGCCACTTTTATCTGCAACTTAAAGTGGCTCTATGGTAGATAGGATCTTCCCTCCCCATGTCTGGTTTTTCAATATTCACTCCAGACTTTGTCTAATACCCTATTTCCACACAATATTTAATGCTCATTAAGTGGGCGAATATCATTAACTTCTCTCAGTGGAAACACTTTCGTCATTAAGTAGGTTGTTAATGATCATTAACTTTTTGGGCTTAATGATCATTAAGTGCAGTGTGTGGAAACAGGAAATCCGAATCTCATTAGCCTAATGATCATTAGGAAGCTCATTAACTTTAATTATTTTCAGATAATAATTAAGTACTTTCCCTTCCTCATTAGCGTTGACTAGTTGAGCTTCAGTGTCCTGTGCAGCTGTTGTTTTGCTGCATATTCACATTTTCCATGCCATGACATTTCAGTTGAGACAGAGAAAAGACAGGTCAATGATCCTGATCTCACATATTTTTAATCATTAAAATTTCAATTCCAACGGGCTGTTTCACTGCTCATTTTTTTAACTTGTTTTTCCTTTGTTTTTTGATGCTTCTTGTTTCAAAATTTATTTTTGTCTTTATTTTTGGTGCCGTTTTTGGCATGGGCCCACGGTGTCACTGGTTCCGCGGACACAGTAGTCACCTACGCCACTGTAACAGGCATTGGAAATCAAACTGATCAGTGATCACAGCAGTGGAAACTAGGACGACATCTCAAGGTGCTCACAAGCAGACTGGCAGAAAGTTGTTATGGTCCATGGAGCAAAAAAAAAATTAAACCAGGTGCCGGCGGATCCCTGAGAGCTTTTTTTGTTCTCCAGCCATATTCTCGTCCTGGCGGGGTGTCGTGCATCTCTGGAGCATTACTCCCAAATGGAAACCATCTTTGCAACGTTTTACGGTTTCGCCAAGCGATAAAATGCACACCATCTCACTATCAAGTGGCTAGCAGCCCATTGCCAGGATTTGGTCTAGCCTTCATGCATATCATGATTTTTTATTTAAAATGGCCAAGGATTTTGCAAAAACAGCTGAAAAGTGCGGGTAATGCCAGATGTCACAGCGACATAGGCATGCTTCTCTCCACGTGAAAAATGTCTACTTTCAGGATAAATAATGATAAAACAATAACTTCTTTCAACTGTTGCGAAAAATTTAGATTAGGTCGGGAGGTACATAATTTAAATAATTTAATCTTCATTTAATTTAAATTAAAGCCTTTCGCTTAACTCGGGTTGGAAGAATCGGGCAGAACGGCATGTTGAAACTTGCACAATTTTGGTGATGTGCCGAAACAACAGTGACAAAACTGTGGTCAGGACCAAGAAGTGCTACATGTCACTCGCGGGGTGAAGAATCGTGAATGCCAATTGATGGAGTTTGTTGTTTCAACTGTACAGGTTGATTTGACGTTCTCCACTGATGCCAAAAATGCAAAAAAAAAAAAAAAAAAAACGAAAAAGAAAATTGAGCATGCTCATCCTCTGGACACCCACAATTTTTCCAAAGCACTTCAGTTGGAAAGTACAGATTTTTCAGTGAGCATCTAAAAGTGAGAGCCTGTTTTACCACTGCTGTCTATTTTCGGTGGTCCCTGAAAACCGGACAGCAGGACAGCCGGACAGGACCACCGGACCGACCCGGACGGGTTAGGTTAGGTTAGATGAGGTTAGGATAGTCTATCCTAACCTAATCTAACCTAACCTAACCTGTCCGGGTCGGTCTGGCGGTCCTTTCTGCATGTCCGGCTGTCCAATTTTCAGGGACCACCTCTATTTTCAGATGTGACTGTAAAAGATGTCTTTCTCAATGTCTCTCCCAATCAGGGCTTAAAGTGGGGGGGGGGGGGGGGGGCACGCAGGGGCACGGAGTGCCCGCCGTCCTTTTGGGCAGGGGCACGCAGTGCCCGCCCTTTTTCATTTCGAGCGTGCCCTCCGGTTTCTGTTGCAGTGCCCTTGTGTGCCCCCATCTAAAAAAATCCGACGTCAGCACCTGCCTTTTTCTCTCCTGGCCAGGGTTGGAATAATTCATGAATTATTTAAATAATTCAATTTTTTGAATTAATTCAGAATTATTTGAATTATTTGAATTAATTCATGAATTAAATCAAGGTGCAGTTGAAATGAATTACCTAATTCAAAAAATACACGGAATTAATTCAAATAATCCACAGAAAAATTCAATGAAGGTGCAGTTGAAACAACCAATTCGAAAAATACATGGAATTATTTCAAATAATATACAGAAAAATTCAAGTTTTGTTGTTAAATTTGAATTCCCTCTTTGGATTGCTAATTTGCTCTGGATTATTTTATATTTTGCAATAAGATTCTTTTTATGACTCACATATGAGTACTTCAGACTACTGAGACCGTTCGTAAAACTTCACACTTTAAAGATGGATATTTCATAAAAAAAAGTTGTTACAACTTTCAAAAATGTTGTTACAACTTTCAATTTTTTTTATTTATCTGCTCGTTTCATTGCTTTATTGTAATTCAAATGTCTATTGTCTTGTCAGTTTGCGCCAGGTTGTTCCAAGGCAAATTAACCTTATTATTATAAAGGGATGCCATGCCAAAACAAGGCCTACCAAAACAGCAAAGAAATTCAATTGACAATGCCATTCACCAATACCACAGACACCGTAGTAAGTGCAAGTAGGCACCCAAAACATTGCAAATATGAAAATAATTTTGTCACCTTTCCTTTACCTTTGTTTTTACTTGTCACATCACATAGGATTGTCTTTTGAATTGAATTAATTCAATTTTAAGGCTAGAAATAATACGTGTATTTTTTGATTTAATTCAAATGAATTAATTCAATTGAATTAATTCAGAGGGCTCTGAGTTAATTCATGAATTATTCATTGAATTAATTCAAACAACCCTGCTCCTGGCGGCATGGGTTCCAGGCTCTCTCGAATTTGGTGAAATTGTGCTTCAAAAGAAAATTGCTGCAAATCATTGCATCAGCCATGAATCATGCCTTATATAGGAATGTCAGATTTTTGTGATTGCAGGAAAGACCTGCTGGAGGCTGCAAAAGAACAGCATTCCGCATGACCTCATTGGCATGTGTTCTCTGCTGTCAAAATCAAAAATCGAACAATCGAATTCGGCTGGCAGCCTGCTGGGCTGCCTGTGGCTCAGATGCACCCTTCGCCGGGCGGACATTCCAAACAACTCAATCAACCGAGATAAAAGGTCAATGTCAAGTCAATGAAGGGTTTAATTTGATGCTTTGTGAAAAACATGTGTGCAACAGGTATTCATATTTTGCGCAACAGGTGTAACCATGAACAGAGACAGGTCAGTGGGTATGTGGCCTCTGCTGGCGAAGAAGCCAGGGATGGTCGGCCAATTTCCGAGAGCAGGTAGGTATGTCGTGGAGCGCCGTCTCGTCACCTGCATTTAGCCAGGTGCCGCATGCGTAGTTATGCGCCCAGTGTATGGTCACACTTAAACGCGTGTCACTAACGACGAGAATGCCCCGTATTTATGGTCAGTTTTTGCTCAAATTTAGCTGTCTGTTAGGGCTTATATGAAAGGTCTGTCACGCAAAATTTCAACTCATTAGGTCAAGCTATTTCTGAGTTATGGGGTGAAAGGTCACAATTTGGAGAACTGACTCTGGCATCTTATCACACCATCTGTCAGTCGCAAAACAAACAAAACGGTTTCCATGGCAAGGTCAAATGGGTTTCGACTGGAATCAAAGCTTCCGAAATTCTGCCACTGAATGTATACCTTCACCGTTAGCCAGACTCTCCATTGGCAATCACACTCAGCTTGAAATTAGCAGCCTATTCGACGGCTAGAATGGTGTTGTGAAACTTTAATAATTTCAAATAGCAACGCTATTCCTTTCCCATTTCTGGGAAGAATGGAAAGCGTTCACCCATCTGCTAAATTGATAGCTGTGTTGAAGCCCCCTATCCAAACACTGAAACCTGCCCAATCCGAAAGCTGTCAGTGCTAACAATACTGATGAAGCAATCATAGAAGGGTGTAAACACTCTAGCTTAAGTCTTCTATATGGGGATACAAAATTGCACAATTGCACGGAAACAATTTCAGAAATTAACTCTGTTCTTTGCCGTGCCATTGTGTCCCCTTTGATGTCAGCGATGTCTCCAAAGGATCTACAAGGCGCAAAAGAGGATGTGTTGTTGTTTATTTTGTTATAGGTTAGGGTATAGCAGATTAGATTGCTAAGGTTTCGCATTGGAAAACCTATAGCCGAACCTATAGCCAACATGATTTGGGTAAAAAAGAAACCTAATGAAACCAAGCCAAACCTTGCCTTGCCTAACAAAATTAATAACTGCGATCCAATAACATTAAGGAAAAAACAAACAGAATAACAACAAAGCAAACCTTGTTTGCGAAGCCGCACTTGGCTTTAAAGAACAAATAGGTACCCATTGCCCAATTTGAAGGAAGAAAGCCATTTGTTACGAAAAATGCAACTGTTCTTATCTCTTTATGTGATCATCATTTTGCACAACTTATTCCGATCCAATTATTGCTAGTGCATTTCACTGAGTTGTGAAATGCCATGAGAATTGAATTCCTTGTTGAATGCCACTCCTATGTCATGTGTCACGTTAAATCCTGGCCACCTATAATGCATAATAAAATCCTTTTCATAATCACGTAAAAACTACAAAATGTGGCAAAAGAGTAGCCAATTGTGGCAATGGCATCAGCAATCACCAAGGAATTTTGGATTTCCATGCACTGCTTCAATCTCGGAACCCTATCACATTCGGTGCAAAGAAAAGGCAGAGCAGAAACTGCAGTTCGGATGACATACTTTTTGGTTGAAAACTCCCAACAGAAAAAAATAGAAACCCTGTCATCATCGGAAATTGCTAACCGTTTTCATTGCACCAAATTTTTCATGAATCACTGCTCACCTTTATCTTCCACACATGATACTTTTAATTTGATCAGTTTGCCCAGCTTTCTGGTTTTGCAGTTTTTAAATGTGCTGGAATTCATTTCGAAAGTTATTACACTGCAAAAAGACAAAACCATGGCTTCCCTGGAAGCGAACCTTTTAATCTTGTTCCAAGTTGCTGTTCTGATAGACTTTTTAAAACGCTAATGCCTGTTGGCTTGGCATAAATTTGTGCGTGTACGGGGTGTCCAAAAAGTATCTGTGCAGTGCGGATTTAACATAGCACTTGGCATTGATGGTGTCTGCGAAGAAGATTGGCCCATCAATGCATGCCTGGCTAACTGCACATCATACTTCAATTTTTATGGAATGCGGGGGAAGCTCCTTGAACTCCATAAAACCTATGCTAAAGAAAGAGGGAAGAACAGTAATAGTTTATTATTTCTCGCAGAATACATCACTGCACAGGGACTTTTCGGACACCCTGTGTGCCTAATCATCGACATTTTGACTCTAGAATTTCTGGCACCATCTTTGAAACTTGTGGCAGGTTCATTGCCCACCATTTATTTTGATGTGTTTGCTTTTTGTCCTTTTGACCTACCTGACAGAATCCCTTTCTGAGGTCTATTGATTTTGTTTGAATAAGATAGGTAAGTTGTAAAACATTTTGGTTCCGCCATGCATGAAAACTGGCATGCAATGCCTTTTTACATGTGATACTGAACTGGTGTTGACACACTCCCAAAATTTATTTCCATACCTCCGACAGCATTGGTTGGTTTTGTTTGATTCTTGACACCGGACTTTGTCTCACGATGTTAGCGATGGCGGGGAGCCAGCGGTGGCTCGCACTATTTTACACAAATGATTTTTCAGTGGAATCAGCAAGTATTTTCACCACTCTTTTTCAGATTCATAAATATCATGACATTCTATGAATGAATATGATGACATTCTGCCTGTTCTGGGGACCCGTAACTTGATCTGTGGCGGGGGCCAGACCACCCAGACAAGGGGTTTTGGTGGTGCCTCAACCACCCCATTATTATTATAATAATCCCCCTGGCCCCAACCATCGCCGACATCCATAGTTTCATCCATCCAATTCTTGGGTTTACCCCCGTAATTCACCCATGTTTGAGCACTTAATCATGTTTGGATGCCTTTTGCCTGAGTTCACTGAAAAGCGAAATTCACTTGTTAGGTAGGTGCCTGATCATCAATAAAAAACAAGCGTGTCGTTTTTTCTTTAAACACATTTATTTTGTTTTAAACATCACTTAAAAAAACAGAAAAACCCCGATAAAGACACAAAAACATGTTTGAAACAAACAAAATGTTTTTTCGTTTATTTTATTTTAAACTCGTTTTTTTTGTCAACCTGATGATGAAACACGTGAAACCAGATACAGAAAGGAATATTTGTCAGTGTCCCCGCACATCATGCCAGCTCACCAGGAAGTTGCAGAAAGAGACACGTGAGACACCAACAAACCGAACACGGAACCCAATCGTGGTAGGTACTGCCACGGCCACCCAGAATAACATCTCTTTTCAGACCGTTTTTTTTCTGTCTATTTTTCACCCAACCGTAATCGTCTAATTGGAATACCACCAAAGAGCTCAGCCAAAGAGGAATAATGTCTGACTGAAGCAGAATGACAACAACCGGAACATCTAATTTTTTAACGTTTAAAATGGTGGCATGTCTCTCCTCTGGTTGAAATTTCCACACAAAGTTGCCAAATCGATGTGACTTTAAAAAAAAACTTACTTCCACTTTATCCATACGACTCTGCTCCAGACTCCAGAGATGATTGAAAGAAAGGAATCTTCGGTTGGAAACTGGTCGGATTGACCGACGTTATTCCGGTAAAACGTCCGGTTGACTCAGACGTTCCAAAAATTAGACCCGGTTGACTTAGACGTTCCAAAAATTGGACTTTATTCCGATTTGACATTATTCCGCTAAACAGACATAAACCTTGCAAAAACAAGACATCATTTTGTACAGCTTAGGCCTAATTAAAACTGGTCATTCAGTTCTGGGCAATTGGCCTGTCTCCAGAATATTTGCAAAAATAGGAGACACAAAACGACGCTGTTTGTGGGCCATTGCCATTTTTAATCAAATATCAATGACAACTGAAATGGTGCCCTCCATGATCAAGCTATTTTCAGATGATATAGTTATATATCGAGCCATGACATCCATTGAAGCTGCTATGGCTCTTCAGTCTGATCTCGATGTAATTCCCAGATGGTGTGCTGCCAATTGCATGGAAATCAATATTTCTAAAGCTTCTGCCATGTCTTTATCTTCCTCATGCTCGCCCGTCCTTAGGGAGTGCAAGATTGGTTCTGCATTGTACTTTTCAACTGTGAGGTCCATGCTTGAATACTCGACCACTTCCTGGGAACCTTACCAGAAGTGTCATGTTGATGCTCTGGAATCAGTACCAAGAAAGAAGGACTGCCAGATTTGTTACTGGGAATTTCCGTTTTGATGCCAGTATCTCATATGTTGAATGAATTAGGATGGGATCCCTTGAAGAGCGTAGAATAATACATGGGCTCTCTGCATTTAGGCAGTGTATTTTGAAAAAGGGAGGTTGGGGTGACAGACCTTGGAACCTTTGTCAGAACAATCTCCCTACAAGATAGGTGGGGCTGTGCGAATCGACAGTCGAATCGAATCCCTCGAATCGAATCCATGTTGTTCGAATCTCGAATCGAATCCATTGCCCAGTTTCGAAGTTTCGAATCGAATCATTTCGAATCGAATCGTCAAATGATTCGATATTTTCGAATCAAATCTTCAAATCGAATCAAGACTCGCACAGTCCTATGACCACTGGCTTTCTTCTAAGCAATTGCAATTCCCGATTCTCGATCAC
>JASGXE010011056.1:0-13944 GCA_030068105.1 Sinentomon sp. SZTP_YWyxl
TGAGTAAAACAAAGCAAAACAACAAGTTATCCAATTAAAAACAAGTGGAAGCAGATGAATAAGGCGTGAAACAGGAGAAATCGCTCCCATAACGGTGATGCACGTAATTTAAATGAATTGGGAGAGAAATCCAAAATGACTCTTTTTTGGGGGGAAGTGCCTCAGGAGTGCTTTGGAAACAACCGAGATGGAGCGTCAAGGGAATTCCATTCTCTTATTGTTTTTGGAAAAAATGTATTCAGAAGAAAATTGTGCCTAGGTGTTGGATATGAAAAACAAAACCCGTGGTCGGAACGGCGTTGAACAGACTTTAGGCAATAGCAGAAAGGAAGCGGAACAGGGCATTTTTGAAAAACAAGGTCAGAAAAAATTTTGAGCCGGCGGTTGCGTCGCCTATCATGAAGGGGTTCAAGTTGTAGGTCTGATAGGATAGCTGACACAGAGGCACAGCGACGGAAGTTCCCGGAGATAACTCTGGCAGCACGTCTCCGGGTACTTTCTAAAAGATGAATCTCGGAAGCAAGCATCGGGTTCCATGCTGCGCACGCGTATTCCAGCACTGGTAGCACAAAGGACACATAGGCCTTTCTGCCAGCTGCAGGAGTCGAATACTTATAAGATTCCTTTGGATGAAGCCAACAAGTCGACTCGCTCTTAAGGCAGTCGACCGAATATGGTCACCCCAACTGAGGTCGGCTCTAAGGATTACTCCTAAGTATTTATAGGCGGGAACGCTTTCTAGTGGAGTCCCAGATAGGCAACAGCAAGGGAATCATGTATGGGGGGGTTAACACCTCGGGAAAAGGATATTGTTCTCGGGAGAAGTTTCTTTTGTGCATAATAAGTCTGTTTTTGCACATATGAAACGGGGTCAAGCCCCTGAATATAAACAATTCAATTCAATTCAAAAAATTTAAATTTGCTGTTTTTTTATCATGTGTTGTTATTTGAAACGCTTCATACAGCTCATTCCACTTAAAGATATGAGCTGAGAATGCTTCACATTCTTCCATTTAAATACACAGAAAAACTTTAATTCTATGGCGAGGATGAAGTTTTCGACCGAGTTTTCATTGTTGAACGAATTCCGAATTCACTGTTAGCACACTTGGGAGCATTCTTGGCTCATATCTTCAAGTGGAATGAGGAGTAGCTCCGATTTTTTGATTAAGATATCGAGATTCTTTACGATTCCGAAGATATTTTAAGATTCCGACTAAATTTCACATGAAATCTCAACATCTGCTGTTAGAGCTGGAAAAAGGTTCAGATCACCAAATGTGGTAAAAAAAGCAAATTTACATTTTTCCTATGGCCAAAGACTTTTGGGCTACCCTGTATGAGGGTATGTCGATAAGGCAAGAAAAGGCATAATACATTTGAATATCAGTTTCTTTTGAAGCCGTGGCTTTAATGAAGTGTGGAATTATAGGGTAGTTTTGAGCCATAATAAAAATTAATTGCTGTTTATTTGTGATCTGAAACGTTTGTCGCAATATCCACGGATGTGAAGACTTTAATTGGAACCACAAGTCATGACCACAGTCTGTTTGGTACAGGTAAACTAAAAAAATTCCGATGCAAAAATATGTCCATTCCTAAGAGGCTAAAGACGTTTACGATGATGCCAGCGTCCATTTTTAACAAATTTGGACCACTTGTTAACCGCAAAGGGAGAGAATTTTAAACCATAAGACACGGGAAAGAGTGAATGATAATTTTTGGTCTGGTATATTTTCCGTTTTTATTATTATTGCAAAAGACAGCGCAAACAACTAGATTGGCACTGCGAAACAAACACATTAACAAAGAACCAATAAACACGTCAATACTACACGTAAAAGGAAGGTGGAATACAATCAGAGGCAGAGACACACTTATGGATGTAACAAATGTAATGACAATGATAATGTTCGTAGACTATTCTCTTCATTAGCCATGGGTCTGTCTCCAAAACTTGGTGCAACAACAAAACATTGGAGCTCGGGAGACGTGTGAGAGTCCCAGAAATCAGAGAAGAGTCGGAGAAGGCCATTCCACTCCCTGATTGTTCTCGGGAAAAAAGAGTGAAAAAGGTATTGCCTTTGCATACCGAGCTGAGCCCATTGTCACATCGACGTTAACGTCGATGTGACAATGTTTTTGCTTCACCTGATATTTTGCAGGCCGAAAATATTCTTATTTCCAACAAGAATGTCCCAGAATAAGTTGAATCTGTGCGTTCGACGACGGCTCTCCAGGGAAAGTAGGTTGATATTATTTAAAATTGCGGTGACACATCCGTCCGTTTAGAACTAACGGATAGGTGGGGGAAAGATGCCGATACGTAGGCTCAACCGATTCCTATTTCTAAAATTATACGTTCTGAGTTTATCAGCTTGGATCAAGGTTAATCAAGCGGAAAAAAGAAAAATGTGGCCAGGGCGTCGCGAAGGGTATATCTTTGGGGGGGAGCATTATAGAAATTCCCAACTGACACAGTTGAATTTTCTCAACTGACGCTCGGGGTGCTGGGACGTTGAGGGAGGTCTGGGGGGCCGAGCCCCCCAGTAATTGGGCTCTGGGGGGAAGCCCCAGCGGGGTTCCAATGGGCAGAGCCCCTGGCGGCGGGTCTGGGGGGCGGAGCCCCCCAGAAGCTGAAGAAATTTTGAAATTTAGGGTTCATTTTGGGTGCAAAATTTGTGTTCCTGATGCCAATTTTTCCCACCAGCGGGAGCAAAAAGCAGTGTGTGAAACGCCACAGGTTTTGCGACAGGGAAACTATGCCAGTGATTTCTCTTGGACACTGAAAGAGTCCAACGGCGGGCTGCCAGAGCTGAAGGGAGATCTGCAGGAGGCAGCTGAGACTTGGGAAAATTCTTTTCATGGATGATTGATCAATGAGTGAGAGCGGTGTGGGGAAATTTCTTTCCATCAACATGTGATGATTGATGTTATACTTCTTTCCAGGGTTTCTTTCCTAACTTTCTGAATCAGAATATTCTCATTTTCTGGGAGTTGGGAAATCCATGCGAGATTAGAGGGCAGTTGGATAATATTCTTGGAGTTGGGAAAATTCCACGATGGGATATCGCATTTTCATTTTCCCGGGAGTTGGGAAAATGAAGTCTGGAGTTGGGAAAATGCAGCCGCGGATATTCCATTCTCCGAACTCGGAGGTGGGGAACATGGAAGTTGGGAAAATATGAGCCGCATTAGGAGTTGGCTCAGGATGGCCGGTATGGGGAAATTAATAACATTATACTGTGCTGATATATGCTCAGTAGTGTGGCAGTGAATTGTGAGTGCGGTTGCTTGCAAGTTGCTTCCCGGCTCAATTTTCCCAACTACATTAACATATCAGAATATTCTCATTTTCCGAGAGTTGGGGATTTTGGGAGTTGGGTTGGGAGTTGAAAATGTCTTGGAGTTGGTAAAATCCTATTGTCCTCACCGAATGCGGAGGAGTTTGGAGTAGGGAAAATGCAGCCGCTTCGCGGCTGCATTTTCCCAACTCCCCGTATTTTCTGGCAACTTTGGGGGGGATCCTCCCCCCATCCCCCCCATTAGCTACGGCCCTGAATGTGGCTTTGTCTTTAACAAAAACCTGAAAAACTGAACGGGAAAAACAGCCAAAACACTTTTTTGTGTTCCCAAAAAATTACAGAACGTGAGGTGGCAACTCTGTCGCAGTGGTGGGTGAATTTTCACTCCCACCTCATCCAAGATAAATAAATCAAGACGAATAATAAAATTTATTTGGAAAGTAAGTTTGTGTTGTTGAGCAACCATTCTTCCTGCAAAGCAGTGCATCAACACAAAACAAACAAAAACTAAAATCTATACGTTTGAACCGTATAAAAACAACTCAGAGGGAAAAGTTATCGTGGTGTATCCAGCAACTGAGAGTTTGCAGGAAGGGAGTTCCACTCACGTACTGTTCGATGAAAAAATGAATTGAAGATGGTGATGTTTCTGATGAGTGGTTGGGAGATAAAAAGGGATGATGGGTGCGTCGCCGCTGCATAGATATTGAGACCTGGTCAGGGAGCTGTGCTTTGAGGTGGCGTGTAACAATCATATTTTGCAGAAAATTCAGGCGCTAACCTTGCGTCGATAGGATAACTGCTCAAGCCCAAGTGTTGCCATGATGGTTGAAACACTGGAAAATGGTGAATAGTCAAAAACACATTATTGGGGGCAGACTTCCAGTGTTGTAACTTCCCCCTTCTCTTTTGATTTAAACCTTGCAGAACAATTGGATCGACTTTGTATCAAGAGAAACCGCTTCACAACTGCTGGATTATTTTGCCGCTCAAAGAAATAATCCTTGTGGCTGCTTTCGGGTTCGGACCATTTTGGCGTCTTCTCGGATGACTGTGGATTGGTGCCACGAATCAGTGGCCACTGACCATGAATCAGCGGCTGATTCATGAAACATTAATCAGTGGCCACTGATCATGAATCAGTGGTTGATTCATGAATCATGAATCAGTGGTCACTGATCATGAATCAGTGGCTGATTCATGAATCATAAATCAGTGGCCATGAATCAGTGGCTGATTCATGAATTATGAATCAGTGGCCATGAATCAGTGGCTCTGATCATGAAGCAGTAGCTGATTCATGAATCATGAATCTGTGGCAATGAATCAGTGACGAATCAATGAATCATTTGCGGAACCGTAGCAAACCGTTTCCAAAGAGAAATGAACCTTCCCTTCTGGTAGACTAGAAATCAACCCCCCTCACACGAAAGGGAGAGGCGCTCCTGCATGGGTCCATGTAGCAGAGGCCCTGGCAGAGGGCCATGCAGAAACTGAGATATTTGGAGAATTTGGTTTCAGTTTTGGCGTTACGCCTAAATTAGGGTTTTCTCTCTGTAAAAATTGGAGAAAGAAGGATATTTTCTACAGAAAATTGGGGACCACTTCCCCGTTTATCATGCCATTTGTCATGAATTACCAGTTTTATAAACAACTTATCAAAAGTCCTCGAACGTAGGAGTTCATTAATAACTCAGGCGCCATTTAGAATCAACGACAGCATGCGCCGCAAAACATCATGACACTCGTGTGAGGCGTGAAGTTGCAACAAGCCCTATTGAAATTATATGCCCTGTTGAAATAAGATGGCCCCTGTGTAAACAAGTATACTATAAAATATCGCCAACGTCGAGGACTTTTGATGAGCTCCTAAAAAAACAAACCGGAGCCATGGCATGATATACCCATTTTAACTTGCTAGCCGTAGGGGCGATCCCAGAGTTTCATTTACGGAAGGCCTGACACCTGCTGGGATTGGATTGGAGGTTCCATGACGATTTTTTAACTCTCGCGCCATTTTTAATCTAGGCTAAGATCAGCGGTTATTTTTCACTGTTCAAGATACTCTCTGCATTGGCGGAGGGGTGAGGTCAGGCATCCCATCATGCACTGCACAAGTCAAGCTCAGGAATGTCGCTGCCAGGGTTGCACTGTGCGGAAAGCCAGTTTACATACACTTCCGCGACTTTAGATGGCAGGCCGGGTCCCCAGCGAGCATTGTTTTTTCCTACAGGGGACGGGGTTAGGTCAGGTTCAGATGGCTTTAGACAAGAAAAAAATAAATTTGTTTTCTTGCCAGGACAGGGCCCCAATCTTGCACAAAACGTTTTATGCCGTCTAAAGTCGTGGCAGGGTGTGTAAAAACGAGGCCGGAAAAAATTTGAAACTGATAGGATTAAAAGCCGTACGAGGTCAATTGAGCTTCATTGTCATCACAGCCCTGTATATAAAACATAACAGTTATATACGTGTTATGAAATCGTTATAAATAGTTATACATGGAGGTGATTGTCAGTATAGAAAGCGTCGACAACAGCAGAGATTTTAAACGATTCATGCTCTGATTACACGTTTCAAAACCAAGCTCTGTAACCAGATACCGAAAAAATAACCATTAAGTTAAGCTGCGCAACTCTGGACCCCAGAGTGGCCAGGTTCTAATGATGGAAACCGGAATGCCGCTCCGACGAGCGCAAATTGCGGAACGTCCGGATCGTCTTTCATTTCCTTTGATTTGCGTCAGTTGTAACTCTAGAAGCCGAATTTGATTGCCACGGTCAGAACCAATGATTAGGCTCATGCCATCTGAACGTTCTTGCGCGTTCCCGTAAACCACATCATCCCAGATTGCGTCCATAATCTTTTTTTCGACAAAGAGCTTCAAATAATCATCGGTAGTTTGTTTAAGCGTCCCGCGTGCATCAGCAACGGCTCGAACTGCCCCATCCGTAAAATCAATTCAGTTCGATACACTGCAAATATGGATGTGTGCCTTGACATGTTAAACGGCACACAATGAAATGCAACGTTTCTGGCACACTTCAAGTACGCGGAGGCATGGTTAATGTGAGCGTCCCATCTGTGCCAACGAAATCGATACGTGCTTCGGTTCACATCGCAAGTTGGCACACAGAAACCGCTCACTTGATGTGCGAAACCGCACACATGATGTGCGCTTGGGAATTTGCAGTGTAGCGTTTCGGGATGCATTTCCCCTAAATCCCGTTAACCCTTTTAGAAGTTCCCTTTTCCTCCTGGAGCTCATGCTTGCAATCTAAACCTCAGGTTTCGGTAAGGAACACCTTCGGAACACCACTTTTAACATGGGCTTTGATGTGGGTGTTCTTTTCGTTATACGTTTTGGAACACCATTTCCATGTCTTAAATTTGGAACACATGTGCGATTTGGAGCACATGGGGTGTTTCAAATTGTATACGTGTCCTAAATTTGTTAGAAGAGATATTGTTCCAAGAACACGTCAGGTGTTCCAAAAGGTGTTCCGAAATGAACACTCCCATCTAACCCATGTTCAAAATGGTGTTCCGAAGGTGTTACATACCGAAACCTCAGGTTTAGAGTGTACAAAGGGGTTTGCCACTGTTATGACAAAGGAGATTTTGTTATCATGTGTCCAGATGGTTAAATCAATGTGGTCATATCGTGTCCCTCTGTGATGTCGCTGAATTCGCACTTCGCCTCTCAATCAGCCTTTTATAACTTTTGGTATTTTCTTTTCGAACTTGTGTCATTTTCCTGAATTGTTTATTGTTCAATGTTTATTTCAAAATATTTTCTGGACACAATCCTGAGCGGAGCACTCAGCAGACACTTTCATTCTCGCAGCCGGCACAGCCGGCTGGTCTCATTTTTATTCTTGCACAGACTTTAGACTAACACTAAGAATTTATTTTTCTTTAGACATACTTTGATAAGGCTAACTGTCTTGCAGGCCAAGTTGCCATGGATATTCCTAAGCAGCTTTCATTGTTGGGCCTTTGGTCAGTATTGGCTCTATTGGTCATCTTTGAAGGTTAGAAATGCATTTTGCCAAACAGGCACACTGAGCCAATTAAAGGTACACATGAAAAAGAATGAAAAAGGTATAGTACGTTGCAAAAGGGTATCGCATAAACTGAGGGAATGGGAGATGGTTTCCAATTGTAAAACATTTTCACACATAATGTACTAGATGGGACAATAAGCGGACCAGTAATCACAACACTGTTAAGGATTCGCTGTTAAGGTGTCAAATCTAATTGACAATATTGGGTGAAAAATATTTGTCACGTGGAAATTTTCATCTGTCCTCACGTGTACAGTCACAGGAACAATAATGACTCCCTTACAGAGTTAAATGGGCCTATGAATCCACATGTAAAATTTATTTGCTTTCATGCTATGCGGGTTGCGTTCTTCAAGAAGAATGCCGATGTTTTGTGTCGATGTCAGCTGGAATTCAAGGAGGGAAATTATTGAGGTTTGCGCCTCCCCCGGTATATCTTTTCTCCCGGAGAACGGTGTGGCGAAACCCGAAGAATTCCGAATTTAAATTCCGATTTTTCGGAATTCCCAATTTAAATTCCGATTTTTCGGAATTCCCAATTGATGTTCCGGTTTTTCGGAATTCCGAATTCGGAATTATGAGAAGTTCCGTTCCGAGTTTGTTACGATTCCGATTCCAAATTCAGAAGACGGTGTTCCGACTTACCACTATTACATTGTCAAACCCCATATTTTTTTGTACCAGCTCAAGAATCGAGCGGATATGGATTTCCCCAAGACCTCCCGGTCATGGCCGCACAAGACCATTCGTGCAAAGGTCAATATACGGCACCGGCTTCTACGGCGGGGAGTTGGATAATCCGTTTGACGATTCCGGCCTGGAGGACTATGTCCAGAGGGTTTATCCTCGTGCAGCACAACCGTCGATTTATGATACGGACATTTTCAGAAGACCAAGGAGGGCATTCTACCGTGATTACATTTATTCACAATCGGGCAGATTTCCACGCCAAGCAGGTCAGGAACCATCATCGTCTTCTCAGGATGTAAACGGCATCGGTGAGTTATCGGGAAGAACGGTTGACGTAATTAAATCAGCACTATTAACACTCCCGATTGGAAAAGTACTCCGACAGTGGCTAAGAAACTGTACAGTTGCGGCGGAATTAATGTACCTATACATGTGTTTTTCCAATTTAACTGTTGCATCCGAATTTTTTTTCTTTTTATTATTATGCAGGCGGTAGAAATTAAAGTGCCAGAATGAAACAAATCGTTACAGAGGTGTCAGATTTTGACTTCGGTTGTCAAAAGATGATTTTCAATTTTCTGCATCATACCTAAAGAAAACTGAACGGTCATAATTTATTTCATGCATGACTACATTATTTCCGCCGCCGCTATAGCGAAAATGTTCTTCTTTCACCTTATTCCACTTGAGGAAGCAGTTTGAGAATGCTCCCAAGTGTGCTTGAAGGGAAGTCAGAATTCCTGCAACAATAAAAATGGTCAGAGAACCGCATGAGCCCGCAGCTGCAGCTTATTCCGCCTGACCGTACAAATTAAGAATGCTCTCGAGGATGCTTAGATGGAAACCAAAAGGTAACAGTTCGGAATACCTGCGGACATTGAACTGAACGAGTTAGAACCATTGCTCTGTGTTATACTCAAAGCTAACTAATCCTAACCTAACCTGACCTAACACAACCTAAACTATCCTAACACACCTATCCTAACCTATCCTATCCTACCTACCTCGTCCTCATCTTCTTATCCTATTTTGGCGACTTGAGCGCGTGTGAAAACTCGTACAGTTCAGCTTTTTTCAAATGTCGGCAGGTATTCCGAACTGCTACCAACCGGTAACAGTTCGGAATACCTGCCGACATTGAACTGAACGAGTTAGAACCATTGCTCTGTGATTCCTGCAACACTGAATCCAAAGTGCGAAAAATATATTTATTCAAAATTTAAACTGCTATCCATTTCTCAATGTTAATGGGTTGTTATTTGTAAGATCATGTTTGGTCCCAGTATCTTGCACATAAAGCGCCGTTCTTTTATGACTCCCTCAGACGGAAGCAATGGTCAAGATCTGGCGTCATTGTTCAAGGGCGACCCTTTCTCGGTCGGATATGGAGGATTCTATGACCAGATTTACAAGAAGGATGACGGTGTGGTGGGAAAAGTGGTGGGCGTGTTTGGTCAGGGTCCATATCCATCGTGGGATCCATCTGCTGCGTCCGGTGGTTCAAACCAGGGACCCGATGCCATCGCCGATGGTACGACAACATTTGCCATTTTTTTTCAATTTTCCTTTCTGCTGGACTTTATGATATATTTATTTATTTATTTATTTATTCTCACAAAAAGTTTATCCTGGCAACGGTCAATTAATTGGCGCAGCCAGTTAAAGAAAAAAAAAAAAAAAAGCAGCAAAAGCTTTGTCAGGTGATTACAAAACGAAAAGAATAGAAAAACAGAGAGTGCGCAAAACAGAGGGAACTGAGAAGTAATTCAAACAAACCAGGGAAAGAAACCTATTCAAACACGAACCAGTAATGCAACAAAGGGGAACGAGCAAAAGAAACATTTAGACTCTAATGACTGGTTCGAGAAACGACAGCAAGGGAGGTTCTAATTGAAGCCTTGTCACGTGGAAGAGCGTTCCAAATGGCAATTGTTTTCGGAAAGAAGGAATCAGCAAGGACGGTCTTTCTTATGACAGAAGTTGTGAAACAGAGACCATGGTCTGTTCGACGTTGACAGGTTCAGAAAATAATCTGGAGGAATCGCTGCGTCAATTTCACCAATGACAAATTTCCTGAATAGGTCGAGGCTGTGTGCACGGCGTCGAGATTCAAGGGTGCACAGGTTCAAATCACTCAACATGATATATGATTCGCCGTTTTTTGGCCAAACAAAGTGAATAATACGGGTTGCATGATTCACTCATTAGATTGTGTGCGTAAATTAAGATGACGTGCCCCTTGCAAACATTCGGCGCTGCAATTAGCCAATGCAAGCTAAATACGTGTTGCATACTCTACGAATTAGTTAGGCGCAAATTTGGATGACGTGCCCCTGGCAAACAATCGGCGCTGCAATTAGCCAATGAAAGCTAAATACGTGTTGCATACTCTACGAATTAGTTAGGCGCAAATTTGGATGACGTGCCCCTGGCAAACAATCGGCGCTGCAATTAGCCAATGAAAGTTAAATACGTGTTGCATACTCTACGAATTAGTTAGGCGTAAATTTGGATGACATGCCCCCATCAAACAAACGGCGCTGCAATTAGCCATTGAAAGTTAAATACATGTTGCATGCTCTACGAATTAGTTAGGCGCAGATTTGGATGACGTGCCCCTGGCAAACATTTGGCGCTGCAATTGGCCAATGAAAGTAAAATACGTGTTGCATACTTTACGAATTAGTTAGGCGTAAATTTGGATGACGTGTCCCTGGCAAACAAACGGCGCTGCAATTAGCCATTGAAAGTTAAACACATGTTGCATACTCTACGACTTAGTTAGGCGCAGATTTGGATGACGTGCCCCTGGCAAACATTCGGCGCTGCAATTGGCCAATGAAAGTAAAATACGTGTTGCATGCCCTACGAATTAGTTAGGCGCAGATTTGGATGACGTGCCCTGGCAAACAAACGGCGCTGCAATTAGCCAATGAAAATTAAATACGTGTTGCATACCCTACAAATTAGTTAGGCGCAATTTTCATATTCATAATCAAATTTTTTTTATCTCAAGGAAAAGTTCGACTTCTAGAAATGCACGGTTCTTGAGAGAAAAAGCAATAACGCTAGGATAGTAAATTAATAATGCTGTGAGTAATAAAACGCGACGATAAGACCAGTTAACGCTGAATCTAAACTGGCGAGAGTCAAAATAACAACTCAGCAGACCTTTTTTCAGTAAATGAAAATGTGTATGGAAATTGGTGCGACATTCAGTCGGGAGGGATCTCCAAAGTTCGCTAAACGTTTTGGAACAATATGGGAATTTCAAAGATCTTTGTTCGGGGACATCCGATTTCAACAGGGCTTGATGCAGTTTCGTGCCTTAGACGAGTGTCATGATGTTTTGCGGCGCACGTTACCTTTGATTGTAAATGGTGCCTGAGTTGACAATGAACCGCTACACTCTAAACCTGAGGTTTCGGCATTGAACACTTTTGGAACACCATTTTTAACATGGGTGTTCTTTTCGGATCACCTTTTGGAACACCTGACGTGTTCTTGGAACACCATTGACCTGTCACAAATTTGGAACACATAATCCATTTGGAACACATGACGTTCCCAAATCGCATCCAAATCGCATGTGTTCCAAATTTGTGACAGGAAAATGGTGTTCCAAGAACACGTCAGGTATTCCAAAAGGTGTTCCGAAAAGGACACCCCTATCTAAGCCCATGTTAAAAATGGTGTTCCGAAGGTGTTCCGTACCGAAACCTGAAGTTTAGAGTGTATGTTAGAAGAATTTTGGCTGTGAAAAAGAACAGCTTTGTGGTGGGGCTGGCGCCTCTTAAATATTGCTGTTTTATGCAAGTTGGGCTGTTGACATGTTTTATCCAAGTAGACCTTCTTCCAATTTAGGAACAAGTTCAAAACATAACGGTTGCAGCGGTGATCTGACCTTTTTATTTCCTCTTAAAGGTCCTGTTGGCCCAAACGTTGACGACGCAGCGCAAAGATTGCCGAGAAATTCCCAGAGGCCGAAGAAAGTTTACGACTACAACCTCAAGTAAGCTTAACCAAGCCACATTTTGCGTATCTCGTACATACATAGGGACAAAAACACTCGTGCCAAATAACAAGTCGACACAGTTCGTTCCCCATATCGAGGAAATCCGCACGCATAAGTGCCAATCGCGGCAAAATGCACTTTTTCTTGTGTGCCTGGTCGTCTGCTCATCGTGGTCAAGGGCGGAAAAATAGAAACCTTACCAGAAATTTTGGCTCAGTGTTTTTGGGAATTACCCTGTATGCCGCAATAATGTAGGTACCTATTGACCACAGAGAACTCAATTAGGCACTCCACTGATGAAGATGGAGATCAATGTTTGAGACTTTTGTAAAAATTCGATTTTGCAGAAATTAAAGTCCCCTGCACAAGCGAGAAACATTTACAGTTTTTCGACATGTGTTCTGTGCTCTCCCCACTGAGCCAACTCGGGGAAAATGCGAAACTGTCTGTCTCGTCTCGTGTGACACCCTCAACCCTACATCTGCTGTGCTGCAACAAGCCAAGCGTGTCGAAAAAGCCCTTTTCCAGGTGGCGAAGCACAGAAACGACAGTTTGCGTGAAAACATAAAAAATGGGTTTTCATTTTTCAGCATGTTGCCATCTCTCGGTCTTTTCTTTAAATTGGGTTTTCATGTTTAGCTAATCCTGCCATCCTTCGATCATTTCTTCAAATTTGATTTTCAAATTCAGCATATCCTGCCATCTGCCGGTCTTTTCTTTAAATTGGCTTTGTCAATTTTCGCACGGATGGAGCCAAGTTGTCTGATTTGCAATAATTTTTGAAAGCTCTCTCCAGAGAAACGAAATGACGATGTCACAAAATATGGCTGGACATACCTTGGAAACCTGGACTACTGGACACGTAGGTAACCCTTTGCTGCCCCTCTAACCTTTCGAAATTCAACCTACCAACCTAACCTATCTTCTCCCAACCTGTCATTTCCTAACGTCTCTAATCCCAACCTTATCCAACGGGGCATCCAGGGGGTATCCCATTATCCATATTTTAGGGAATGGCAAGGTCGGAAAATGAAAGTGGGAAGAGGTTACATAGGTTGTTCAACTGCACAATCATAAAATTGTCGAAAATTTCGGAAAGACGCAGGCCTGAAATGTGTTCCAAAACCTGTTTTTGTTTCGCCGATCCTTGGAGAAACAATTTTTAAATTTCCCAACTTTTCCCGTTTCTCCCTTGGAACGGGTCGCAAGATGATGGAAGCGTGTCACTTTTTGTGTGATCTTGGTACTCGCAATCTTTGGCAAATGGCGAGTGACGCGCATACTGGGAATGAATTGGAGGCAATTCTACACTAGAAGTGGCAAAAAAGACCACTGTATACAGGGTGTCCCGTAAATCAACCCCCCTAAATATCAGAATAGATTCCCCAGAACCATACAAATCGAAGTTAATCAGTGGAAAAATTGATCCGACCCCCCATTACTGAGTTATGCCCACCCAAAAACCCCCAAAATGGACCCTTTTGGGGTATACAAGGGGGAGGTAATATTTCACCCCAGAACTGTCAAAGTTTCAGGACAGGTTCTATGTAACGAGTAAAATAAAAAATGTTCAGTGACGAAAAACCGTCCGAGCCCCCAATTCCACGCAGTGCCCCCCCCCCAAAACCCAAAAAAGCCCAATTTGGGGTTGTTTTGGGGAAACTGAGATATGGGGATTGGGGGTCGTAGTATTGAAGCCATTATTCGCAGGCATATTCCCAAAGATACGCGAAACAAAAAATGTTCAGTGGAAAAAAGTACTACGACCCTCCATTTCCACGCAATAGCCACTCAAATACCGTTAAAAAGCTTCTCGTTCCCAGGGGGGTTACGACTGTTACCATAGTAACGCACAATGTTACCATGATAA
>JASGXE010011057.1:0-16954 GCA_030068105.1 Sinentomon sp. SZTP_YWyxl
CCCCTTTCCTTAAAAGAAATTTCCAAACTGGAAAAACTTTTCCAAAAAAGGGGCTGTACAAACCTAGCAAATTATGGGAAAATTTACATTTTTTGCTGGCACCCTTAACTCAGCCCAAATTGCCTCGCAGCTTGTACTCTGTAGCTCCAAAGGTGCCACTGAGATTGAATTGTCGATGTAAATTATTACACCACCAAAGGAAGAACCTGTCCTCAGGTGTGATAGAGTTGAATAACCAGGGATTTGAAACCACACAACTTCCTCTTTACTTTTTAGGTTTACTTCAGTTAAAGCTATTATCAATGGCTTAGTCACCAAGGTATCAATGATGTCTTTGAGAGACTGAAAATTTGTTTTCATACCTCTTATATTCATACAAATTAGTGAAAAATCTAAATTCTGACCATTCGTACAATTTTTAAATTCACCAAGATTAAATGATTTATTAGCAATGTTTAACATTTGGATTATTTGATTAGCATTTGCTCACAACATAGCAAAAATCTATCTACAATTTGGCTGCCAACTTATCAAGGTCTTCAGCGGTCTCAATCTTATGGACCACAGATCCCTCCACCTGTCTCAGCAGTATTGATCCATTTTTGGTCCACAAAAATCTGAAGTCCTTCTCTCTTTTGAATGTTAAGGCAGTCTGGAATAAGTGACGTTTAAAAGGAGATAAATGCTCGCCAATGTAGATGTCTGCTTTGTTGTTGTTCAGTCCGATGTTCTCAGTGGTCAATTTCTTCCCTTTTGCCATTACAAAAAATTTGTCCCTCACACACCGACGCACAAACTTTACCACTATCGGCTTCGGGCCCTGGCCTCGAGTAGGCACTCTGTGAGCAATACTAATATCAGTTTCTGATGTCAGAGCTCCGATGAAGGTTCCGATGGTTGCAATCATGGAGTAGAGATTCTCACCAGTAGACTCAGGCACACCACGTATTTCGATATTGTCCCGCAGGTTGTAGTCCGCTGCACTTTGAACCTGCTTTTTTAACATCTTTACTTCGGCTTCCAACGATGCATTTGGCCTGGGCAATATCAAGAACTTGGCGCTGTACACCCATCATGTTGGCATTGAACTGCTGCACGTCAGCACGAAAACCATCAAACTGATGACTCATGAAAACCACAGCAGCCACCAGGTCAGCCATTGTGGTGTTCTGTCCTGAGGTTAGATTTTCGATTGGACCAGGTGAGTCTGATTGACTCCTCAGACGTTGTCTCAGGGCAGACGATTCCTTGTCACCAGACGGACTGGAATGTATCGGCCCAGAGCCAGCACTATTTGCTCGGGATGATGCTGCAGCAGTATTCTTGGAAGCAACATTGCACAGGGCGCATGACCATTTTTTATCAATGTTCTTCACAAATTCATTGTACTTCTTGTCTTTCAAACCAGTGCACCTTTTGTGTACCCACTGCTGGCAAGTGTTGCACTGTATTGATGGTCCATTATCTGTAATAACGGCATCACAACCAGAGCAGATGAATTGCTTCTGCATACCGGCACCGGCACAGTTCATATTGATCAGATCAGCAGATCCAACAAGTGAATATCCAGGTAAGTAACCAGAGATCAGAGAGTAGGAGGTCAGGAGTTATTCCTCCAATCCTAGAAAACCTCAAAGAAACAATCGTTTCCAGTCCGTTTCCAGGCATGGCCAGTCCTTCACGCTACCGGGGTTATTCCTGGCAGATGACATTGTGTGGCTGGGTGAGAGTGAGTCGGATTTGAGGATGTTGATGAGTGAGACAGCCAGATTTGGGGCAGAAAAGGGGTGGTTGTTTAGTGAAGAAAAGACGAAGGTTGTCAATTTCTCGGGAAACTGGAAGGGAGATAGAGGCTTGGTTGTTGGGGATTGGGAGATTGAGAGGGTGGGATGCTATAAATACCTGGGCGTGGATTTTCAGACACAGAGGATTATCTTGCAACATTCAAGCAAGGGCTTAGGGCAAAGGCAAGGAGGTTAGGTGGAATGACGAAAAGTATGGGTAAGTGGGCATTGTGTCGTCCAGAAATGATGAAATGGATGTGGAAAGGTGCTGTGGTGCCAGCTCTGACATATGGTCAGGAGGTATTATGTTTGGGAGCGGGGGTTGAAGGCCTTTTGAACAGTGTCCAGAGAGATGTTGGGTTGAGGGCCATGGGGGGAAATAGGCTGGTAGCTCAAGCTGGGTTGGATGGAGAGTGGGCATGTGCAAGTTTTGTGGTGAGAGAAGCTAGAGCTAAGATTGGATACTTGGCAAGGCTGCAATACATGGATCGGGACCGGTTTGCGAAGAAGGTTTTCATGTATGTGCAGGCAATGAGTAGTGGAACATCATGGCAGAAACGGATTCGTCAAATTGAAAAGTGGAAGGGTACATTAGGGGGGGGCAGGTACATGGATCTGGAATCCGAGAAAGATTGTGTACGCAGAGAAAGGAGAGAGATTGAACAGGAGCAGTGGCATCGGTGGAGAAGGGAAGTGTCACAAAAAGCTCACTGACTGGGTATTCTGCAAAGGATCAAATGAGTTGGGATGGAATATATGATGGTTCTTTTGGCAGCGACTTGTTGTTTCGGGCCAGGGTGGGTGCTCTAGAAACTGCGAGGCGGTTGCGTTGGGTGGATGGGAAGGAGGAATGCAGGCTCTGTGGGGCAGAGTCAGAGGACTTGTGCCACATATTCCTGTGGTGCAAGTCAATGATTGAGAGAGAGACGTTTTTCTGGGTGGATGGATGTGGACAGGGGTGTTCACAAAGAGCAGGAATGGGCACTTGTTGTGAGCGACTGGGAATAGGGAGGGAGAAGGAATCAGACTTGTGGGTGGAACATGCAAAGCAGTATCTCGTGAAGTGGAAGGGAAAAGTTTCTGCTGCCTAGGAGTGAGGGCTGTGCGAGATTTTTGTTAGATTTTTGTTTTTTTTTTTTTTTTTTATCTTTTTACCTTTCCTTCAAAATTTGTGGTCTTTGGTTTATTTTATTTTATTTTTTAATAATTTTTACATATTTTCATTAATATTTTCATTGGAGATCGGACCCGATCTGGGGCATTGCAATGGGGTTGATAAAGATGTGGTCTGGGAACGGGTCGGGGACCCATGCCCAGACCGAAGCCGGGAACCTGCCCGGAGACGGCGGCCCATGTTGGCGGCCCCCCACTGCGTGGTCAGTGCAAAACCTTTTTCACGCAGCTGGGAAGAGGGAGTGTGCGTACTGCTGGCGAACGCCGCTGGTGCTTCCGTGACTCCCTGCGCTTGTTAACCGGCAGTTGTCGGACAGCGCTCTTGCCGCGTGCGTGACTGACACAAGGCAAACCATTCCCCCGTTGTGGTGCACTGAAAAGGGGAAGTTCTCATCTTTACTTCATTTTATTCACTTTGTTGCATCTTTATTCCTTTCAAGTAGGTACCTATTTCTTTATGTCATCTTTATTTCTTTTCTATTTTCTTCTTTTGAAAAAAAGTTGCCTCTTTTGAAGTTGCTTTGCTTCCTTCCTTCATCCTTTTTCCTCTTTCTCTTTTCCTATTTTAGATTAATGACGAATGTGAAGGTGAACAGTTGGACGAACAACTGTGGTGAGGGATATCTGACAAGCTCGGGAGATGACGCTGAATGGATGACGAAGGAGGTGTAATGACGATGCCTAGCCCGGGAGATGATTGATCTGATGCTGAGCAAATGATGAAGGATTTAGCCAAAATTCAAAGCTAAGTTTTTCTGTTTCGCTTTCATTCATTTTTGTCTTTAGGTTGGTAGGTAGGCCAGGCTTAAACTTATCTTAGTTTCCAGGGCAAGAGGAGCTTTGAACATGTTTGTGAAGGAGCAGTCTCGTTTGCATCTTTTGGTGTTTTGTTGTGTGGTTCAAGTTTGAGTTGGGCTAGATAGTGGTTAGGTACTTCTATAATGTAGGTATGTAATTTTGTGTTGCGCTGGGGTTTTGTGAGTGATTGAAAGATGTTTTTCTTCAATTGTTTTGTCTTTTTAGTCGAAAGTAAATTTTAGGTTGTGGGTTTTTGCCGAAAAGAAGGCATCATACCTTACGTCTTGTCTTGTCGCGAAGAAAAAACGAAGGTTGTGATGTCTTGTCTTCATGGTTCCAAATGCCAAGTTCGGCGGACACCCCAAAGTTCTTCAATCGGTGGCATTCAATCCTGTATTCCTGCATTCACAGGTTCTTGATAATGGGAATAACACGATTTATAATTTTCTTGCACTTTTATTTTCGAAAAAAATTCCGTGAAATTTTCGAAAACGAACAAAAAATGAATCAGAAAAAATGTCCCAACTTTTTGGAAGATTTGTTTTCGGAAATCTTTATCGGTTATTTTTCTTTCTTGCGCTTTTTTGCAGTTTTTTTTAATGCTTTTCTTGCGGTGTGTTTCACTTTTCTTTTGGATTTCTCACACATGACTCATGCATGGAAAATGGGTCCTTCTGAAACGCGGAAATCGCAGAATTTGCGGTCTGTGCCTGCAGTGTGAATCTGGACCTCAAAACCTCCAAACCAACTTAATGTAATCGAACCCAACCTAACCTAACCCATTCAAACCTAACTCAACCCAACCTAACCTAACCTAACCTGTGATTCCGCGTAATTCGCTTGTTTTGCGAACGGCCATCTCTCCCATTGGTCCGCGTCCGCATTTTAGTTCGTCCCATGGAAAATGACATTCTCCCCCAAAATTATTCAATCTTCCGAAGGGATCGGTCACGTGCTGGTGGCGGGGTCCTCCTTGGTGTTAAACACTTTCTGCAGCCTAAACTCATTTTATTGCAGTCCAACCCTTGAATTTGTTGTCGTTTCACTTGGTTTCTCCTTTCCTCCAACTTGTATCCTTCTGCTGTGTAGGCCACCAAGCCAGTCTCTTGATTGCTTTTCAATTGTTTACTTGGGAGTTCCTTGAGCAATTAAACCCTGCCTACAATCTCATCCACTCGGCAGTAACTCTCCCATATTTGTCCAAGGTGACTTCAATATTAACATCCTTCCTTGCCCGTTGGAGCATGAGTTTCCGGAAGGCTTACAGAAACATCAAACAACGAGACGAACCATTTGATGTGACCCCTCCACTTTTTTCGTAACGGGCTCAATGGTGATCCTACGCATAGCCACCAAGTAGAAAGAGAACGTCGGCAAAGATGACCTCCTCCACTCAGCATATAGGTAGTTGGCAAAAATCACAAAGCGGGTCTCTGTACAGTTTGTGGTCATGCATCCTCAAATTCAGTCGCAGGTATTTGTTTTCTGTAGGGACAAACTAAAATGCGGACGCGACCAATGGGAGAGATGGTGGTTCGCAAAACAAGCGAATTTCACGGAACAACAGGTTAGGTTGGGTTGAGTTAGGTTTTTTTTGGGTTAGGTTAGGTTAGGCTGGGTTAGTACTCAGTTTAGACTAGGGTGGTTTGGTTTGGAGGTTTCGGGGTTTAGATTCGCACTGCAGCCTCGGTCCGCAAATTCCGCTAGGTATTTCCGCATTTTTGAAGGACCCTTTTCTGTACATTTCTGTACACCACCCAAAATGGCAAATGGTTCATCTCGTGATAAAAATCTCTGCGTTGGCCGTTCTGCTTTTTTTTTTTTTTTAATTTTTTTTTAAACTACGAGGGGTGATCAATAATTACTGAGACTGCCGTATTTCGAGCTGATTAATTTCAAATCTCTTCCCATGCATTCCTACAGTGGTCATTCGAAATATCACCTGAAAAATTTTAGTTTGATAACAAATTTGGTTTTGTCAAAATCGTCAATTCAATGATGGAATGTCGACTGATTTTTGCTTCGTGGGTAAAATTGAAGTTGCTGGCATGAAAAACAACAAAGTGGATGAATTCTTCATGAAAAGGCAATCATATGGCATGCCCGCAAGCATTTCGGATATGAGGGATCTTCCGCTGACATAAATGAAGTATGTCAATTGCTCCGTAACCCATTCACGACTCGCGGGTACCCCAAATTTCAAATTCTGGCCAAAAGAAAGGTCCTTTGGATCTGAATTGTGTGCTTTTCAGCAAATGTCAGCTGGCCGCACTGTTTTTGGTACACATTTCTCGTTTTTCTGCAGAGATTTCGGTTCACTTTTTCCATTAGCCACGCACAGAGCATGCAATAGTGGTCAGAGGGTTTTTGGCCCCAAAAACCTTTAAAGGCCACCGGCTTCTCCGATTTTTCTTTGAATTTTTTGCACTTGTTAGATATCTCAAAGACGTGTATACAAAATTGTTCATTTTCACAAAACTTGAAAAGCAATCAAGCCCAATTTTTTCAGATATACTTTCAAAAGACCATTCCTCAAATACATGAGCAGAGATTTGATATTGGTCCGCTCTAAATATGCTAGTCTCAGTAATTATTGATCATCCTACGTATGTTGGGGGCCACAGGCAGTAAAAGCCATTGGACGTGGTAAACCCCGGTCAGACATGCATCATTTTTTTGCCTCGGCAATTACCACGACAACAATCAAGTCGTCGTGTTCTTTCACCGAGGCAGCATGTATCTTTTTGTGTTGAGATAAGACGCCGTCGCGATCGGCAATAAAAAAGAAAACATGGTTTCAAGTGCAAACCATCGGTGCAGAGAGATTGCGGTACAGTTTTAGAAACCCATGGTGGGTATTGTCAAGAAATGTGGCCAGAAAAATAAAAATAAAAGAACAACACGAACCAGGTCAGGCGACGTGAAGATTCCAGCATGGCATTGTCCAGATGGTGACAGTTTGAGAGCAGGCTCGGATGAATAGATAACACAACAACAAGAAATCAATTTGGTCACAAATTTATCAATTTCGGTAGGTACCTCAATTTTTAGTGCATGAAAACATGGAAAAAAAGGAAAAGGCACAATTAGCATAATATCTCCAAGGAAACGAAATGGGGGCATGATCCAAGTAACCTATACCTACCTAGGCCTGCCTACTACCTAGTACCTACCTACTAGGGCGATAAACTGAGTTTTGGCTTTATGGCAGATAAAAAACTGGCCTCTGATAGGTTTAGCATGTCATGAGAAATGCCAAGTTTGTTCCAGAGAAACACGTAGTTGTTTAGGAAAGAGAACCTAGAGACATTTTTGGAAAGGGAAGGTGGGATAAATGAAACGAGGTCACTGGCCCTCGTCGACCCTGTGTTTTTGACCAGGGTGCAACAGCATCCTGCCCATCCTCCCTCACCATGGACACATTTTCGAAAAATTGAAACACCCCTGAGCTTTCTCCTCTTAGCAAGGGATTCCCAGCCCAGCTCTTCCCTGAGCAATGTCACACTGGAGTGAAAGGAGAAGTCCCCAGAAACAAACCTCACTGCCCTGCGCTGGACAGCTTCAAGTGCATCAATGTGGCACTGAAGATGAGGATCCCAGGTCGTTGTTGAATATTCCAAGATGGAGCGAACCAATGAGAAGTAGAGTATTTCCTTTACCTTTCTGGAGGCGTGGGAATAGTGTCGGATAAGAAATTTCAGTTGATTTGATGCCCGTTTTACCATCTGACTTTTTGAGGTCCCCAGTTCAGGGCAGGATTGAAATGAATGCCAAGGTATTTGATATTGTCTGGGCGAGACAACACAGAGGGACCAATGAAATAATCTGAGATGGAAGGATGTGTAGATGAAGCAAATGACATGACAGATGTCTTTGCGACATTGATACTCATTTGATTCTCATCACACCATTTGACTATGGAATCTAGGTCATCCTGAAGGGCTTTGGAATCATCTGGAGACCTGATAACTCTGTAGAGGACTATATCATCTGCAAACAACCTGATGTTGGAGATGATATTATCTGCAATGTCATTAATATAAATGAGAAAGAGGAGAGGGCCACACACTGAGCCTTGAGGAATGCCACTAGTGAGTGGGTGGGCCTCTGACAGATCGTTGCAAACGAGAACCTGGAACTGCCTGTCAGAGATAAAATTTGAGAGCCACAGGAAAAGATTTTCAGGAATTCTCAGCCTAGATAGCTTTGAGAGAAGAATAGGAATTGAGACTTTGTCAAATGCCTTAACCAGGTCAATGAAAATTGCATCAGACTGACTGGACTCTCCGAGAGCAGTGGCGATGTCATGCACAAAACTGGTCAGTTGGGATCCGCAAGAGAACTTGCTGCGGAAACCGTGCTGATGATGAGAGAAGAATTTTTGACCCTCGAGCAACCTATATAAATAGCCGGCTACCATCTTTTCCATAAGTTTAGCTGAAGAGCTGATAAGACTTATTGGTCGGAAGGAGGTTGTGGAAAGAGGCTGGCCACCTTTAGCTAGTGGTATCACGATACTAATTTTCCAATCAGTTGGGATTACATTTTGGGCCAAGGAAACTGAGAAGAGCACAAAAAGGAAAGTTTTTAGTTTGTCGCAGTGGTTTTTAAGGAATGCCATAGGTATGGAATCAATGACATTGAAAGTGGAGTTCGTTGATGTTTTGATCGCTTTAACCACCGCTTCCAGGGAAATCAAATCAGCATCACGAAGAAAAGCTTGAACTCGGTTGTGGGTGACAGTGGAGGCAGCAGGAATCTTTGGGTTGAGATAGCTCTTCAGAGCCAAAGCAAAACAGCTAACTCGACCCAGCATTGGCACCAGAGGGACCTTGACTGGAAGTTTTGCTATTGTGGAACTTCCAAAACTGCTTTGATGTGATGACATCATTGATTGCAAGTTTCTGAACAAAACGTGCCTCAATGAAATTCAGATTGTTTTGGTAATCCTTTAAAGCAGCAGCATAAACAGGGAACAGATTCTGGTTTGAGGAGCAGGTAGAAAAAAGGTTCAACATTTTGAAGTATTTTTGACGAAGACTGGCATTAAACCAAGGTGGGAAGGACAGATTTCTAATTTTAATTGGATCCCGCCTAGGAATAAAGTGATCAATGGTCAAAGTGCAAACTGTCTTGAATTCAGTCCAGAGCTGGTCAACTATGAGGTCAAGATTACAGAATTCAAGTAGAGCAAAGTCAAGTAATCTATCGACAGCATCCCTGTCGTATTTGTCAAAAAGATATTTGCGGCCAAGGTCACTTTGGTGGGAAGGGAGAGGGGGAGGTGCACAACAATCAACCTGGAAACAGGCACTTATCATAAAGTGGTCACTCATGCCTATAAAGGATTTAATTGACATTGCTGTTGACTGTGGACAGTGAAAAATAAGATCAATAGCTGTTCCAACATTCGGCTCAAGCATGTCAGTGGGTCGAGTGACAATGTTCACAGCCTGACTCGGAGAAAACCTGTCACATAGGCGTTGCAATCCCTCTGGATAAACACAGTCTGCTGGACAAGGGAGGACATTGAGGTTGAAGTCACCCATGATGAAAATCGGCGAGCTACAACCAAGTGGATGTGACTGCAGGCATGGAGTGATTGCTGCCAGGAACTCTAAATAAATTGCAGTGAAGCAGTTTATGGACTCGCTGGCAGGGCCGGCCCGACCGTACGGTCAAACCGGCATTTGCCCAGGGCGCCAAATTGTTTAGGGGCGCCAAATCCGGGATAAAACTATTTTTAAATTCTTATGTGGTTCGTCATGCATTCTTTTTGTTTTGTGATTGTGACGGATTCACTCCGTGTCATATGTTCAGCTACTTGCATATTTTTTCTGCCAATGACCAAAGAAATGGCATCCTTTTGTCTGTTGTCATATTCGATTTCTGGCATTTCATTCTGCATCATGGCTGCAAGGGTGCACCGACCAATGGCAAAGCAATGGAACATCCACCACACGAGTGGCAGCTCTCCATTGTTTCAGATTGTATATGAGCCAAGTATATGGTCAGATTGTATATGACCAAGTTCGCGGATGCGATTTGCAGTTGACAGGGGGATAGTGAGTGGGATGTTGAAAACAATCAACAGGCGGACGATTAGTAGTGGGTTGACAACGAACAACAGGCGGTGAAGGTGGGCAGGTTTGGTTGGCTTTTATTTAGAAAAACAAAAAAAAAACTGCTGATCACGTTCGCAAACGACGCAAACTTGGCCAAATTGGAAATGTTACCAAATTATGTGCATTCCCAAGTGCAACCGAGCGTCTATCCTGACATGCATCACACATCGGGGACCGTGTTGAAATGGGGATGGGGTTGCTGTCGCATAAAAATTCAAAAAGGGATCATTGGATGAAGGTTTGGCAAGCAGAAGACTGAACGGGGAAGAGGGATGCCTGTAAGCAGAAGTCAAACATTTTTTAAAATGGCAGCCCTGGCTGCACAAACTTCATTTTGACACCGCGGACGACTTTGCGATCGAGTGTGCTGGGGATTCATTTTGATTTTGCACCAGAGGAAACAGGCCTTCGCAGACATCGACTGTGGGTGTGGGCCTATGCTGGATTCGTGCTTTTTCTCCATTGGGCGGCCGACGGGCGTTTTCTTAAGAGAACTTCATCCCAGCACCCGAGGTCGTAAGTAGGTAGGCACCTCATTAAGTTTTGCATTATTGTTCGCTTTAGCATGAAATCCGCCATCCCATCACCCCACGAGTAGCAGGATGGGGCAATAAAGAGGTCATCATAAATTATATTTTCACTGCGGTTCAGGACAGCAATCTGTTCGGAATTTTATTGAGAAATTGCTATTTTGCATCCTAAATTACTCAAAATTTTCAAAACCTCGGGACATCTGTGGAACGGAATTCCCAGATCTCCTACTAGGGGCACCCCGCAGCACTCCGGTGGGGCTCTGCCCCAGACCAATAAGTGACAGCATATCCCCTTTACAAAGAGCTCTATCTGACACTGGGCTGGGGGCGCAAAAAAATCAAATCTGCCCGGGGCGCCAGAAAACCACGGGCCGGCCCTGCTCGCTGGGAGGTCTATGCAGCAGCAAAAGATAGGCGGGAGGGTAAGAAAATCCAAGAGAAACTACAATAAATTCAAGTGCTTCACTGCTGTAAACAAACTTGGGCTGCAGGGAATGTTTCACTCCCAGGAGCACCCCTCCACCAGTTCTCAAGCGATCTCTACGAAAAACTATAGGTATATTTTTGGGGAAGAATGTCATTTTCCGTGCATGAATCATCGAGCCAAGTCTCTGTGACAGCTACACAATCAGCATCGATAGAATCGAGAATGGGCCGCAATGCATAACGCTTAGGAAGGAGGCTACGAGAATTAAAAAGTAACAATGAAAGGGTGAATTTTATACTGAGCCTATCAGGAGGAGAAATACTATTCTGAACAATGTTCACTCTCTGAGAAGGAGACTTAGGCCCCATCTGGTTAACTTCAACAGGTGGTTCATCAGGAAATGGGCCAGAGGTTCTCGCGCCGAAGCGGTAAGTAGATCCCTCCGGCACATTTCCATCAGCACCACTGCTGCATATGATGGTGTCAATGTCAACATTCGGGTCATTAGGTTGGACTAAAGGTGGCAGAATCGTCAATGACCTAAAAAAGAATTGATGGAGCGAGTAAGCTGGGCAGCTACATTCTGAGCTCCAGTTTTAGAATAGTGGAAGCCATCCTCGGAGATAGCAGACGATTGGATGTGACGAAGATCCAGAAAGTTGACATTGACAAGATTATGGCTAAAGGAGGCCAATGCATCGTTCAGCTTGGAAATTTTTTGGTTTATGAACGGATCAAGTGGCCTAGGGGGTGGATTGAGCAAATATTCATGCTGAAGTTCATTCCTGGAGAACCTAGACAAGTAGCTGTATTGAAGTCACCTATCAACCTCGTGACCGACAAAAGAACATTGGGTACGGATGCATGAATAATGTCAATTTCCCCGATGACTAAGTTGACCAGGAGGCGGTTACCTTGCTTGCGGTCTTGCCTTCAATGCTTCATTGCGGTGGTCAAGAAGGCTTTCAAATTTTGGGCTGTTTTAAAGATGGGGAATGTGGCAGGCACGCATTGTTCTTTCTTGTTTTTATCTGGCTTTTTTTATTTCGTGTTCTTTGGCTGACCCGTGTTTCGGGCTGGTCTTCAGCAGTGAAGTGACAGTTACAGTAAATGGCATTGGTGTCCACAAGTCAAAAATACGTGCGAAATTCCCTGCATTATTCGGACTACAAAGCTTTCAAGTCACAGCGATACATCGCTTCAATGTTGCATTTGCTTTCAAAAACTGTCCATTGAAACTGGTAGTGTGCTTGTCGTTGTCACTCATCCTGATTTGTTGCGGTGATGTCGAACTGAACCCGGGTCCATCCCCCTCCACTCCTGGTTCAATGATACCAAGACTTAAACCTCAAACGAAGAACAATCGGACGAAAAAAGCGAAGTCTACAATCCAGCGGCTGAGTGGATCATGTGCGACAATTGCAGTGATTGGGTATCCTTTGGTGCATCTGGATTTTCTTGCTCCTTCTCCGACGCTGAAAAATCCCCCTTTTGTTGTAAGGTTTGCACTCTACGTAATGAGTTGAGGGATTTAAAGGTGAAGATCAGGAGGTTGGAACTTGGAAGCTGTTGTTGCTGAGCTTCGGAAGCCTTCTGTTCCCCATTCTGCTCTGCAACCTGAAATCGGACACTGTAATGATGGGGTTGGATCTGGATTACCTGCTCATGATGACAGTAATGAGACCATACATGAGTTGCGGAATCAGCCCCAGCATGGGGTGCGTATCATTCAGAGTGAGGTGCGAACCAAGCCACAGCATGAGGCGGCTCCAGCTTCAAGTCCAATCGGCATTTCTGCTGATAGTGATGCTGTCGTCATCACTATTGGTAACTCAAATCTGAGGCGTTTATACCCTTCCGTTTCTGGCATTCGAGATTGCTCTCGTTTTACAAGGTGGAGGAGTGGCCTCACCATTTCTGGTGCATACATATTGTTCCGGAATTGTCTGGGCTGCCTCTATGGAAAACGTAGGGCTTTGGTCAATCTGGTTATTGGAGAGGTGGATGTGCAGCATGGCACTGTGGCCGACTGCTTCCTCGCTTTCGCCAGATTGATCAGTGATCTGAATGCCACACTTAGTCTGGCCTATCCAGGAACTTCAATATCAATCAATATCTGCTCAATCCCTCCCAGGCCTGGGAACTGGGAGCTTTCAGCAAAAATTTTGAAACTTAATAACTCACTCCTCTCATACTGCAGGAATCTTGTTAATGTGAACTTCCTGTATTTGAGGAGGCACTTCAGATTCAAATTTGCCTCTTCGGCACAAAAATGACATGCCACCTTTATGGGGCCTATTTATTTTGATTGAGTCAATAATTGTGAACATTTTGGTTAGGCCTACGCCATGCATCATTCAATTGAAGCACGTGCACCACGAATGGGTTTATCAACATTTACCATTTACATCATCTACGAATAGATAAGGCTCACTCATCTCACCAGAAATGGTAAATGTTCATGCATCATTCATCTAAAAACTGGCGTTTTATCCTCTGCACTATCAGAATGTGATGCAATTGGCCAAAATGGCTGTTGACTGCAAGACTGCATTGGTGTTGACATGCACCACAGATTTGTTTGCATCTCTCCGACGGCATTGGTTGTTTTTTAATTCTTGACACTGGACTTTGTCCCACGGTAGCGTCGGCGGGGGGACTCCGTCCCCAGTTAAAAATAAATGCTCAGTCCTCAAGTATTTCCATTGATGGATTGCATTATTTGGAAGCGGGCGCCACCAGAGTGGCTGCTGGTTTGGTGCAATCCGTCAATTCTTTTTTAGCTTAACCCCTAATTTGGAGTTATGCTTCTCTTCTGACTCACTGAATCAATCAAACCACAATTCTGCTCCAAATCACTTGCAGTTCAGATTGTCAGTGTTGCTGCTCAATGTGAGAAGCTTGCTTCCTAAACGTCAGGCTCTTCATCCTATTTTTGACACTCCCAATCTGAACTGCATGGCTGTGACTGAGACCTGGCTGGTGGCTGGATGAATCATGTTCGGAGGTGGATTTGCTTCCCAACTGCTATGCGGTATTCCGTAGGGATCGCTCCCGACTTGGTGGGGGTGTCCTGCTTGGAGTGAGACACAGTCAGATGTGGTGGCTTTTCCTTCCCGGTGTGGTTCACTGCTGGTCTCCGCTCACGGTATCTGCATCTGCAGAAATTATTCAGAAATTGTTTTATACTGATTCAAGTCTTCTCCCACGATACTCACTTGCCCTAAGGGACTATCAGCGGGAGCTTTACGCTCTCGAGCGTAAATATGTCCGCGTGGACTGGCCATAAATGATGTAATCTCCACAAAAAATTCTGGCGATTCCATCATAGCAAAACTTCAACAGTGCCTGTGGTCCCTGTTGAGAGAGATGGGGAGGATGTTCCTCTGTCCTTTGCATTGAAGGTCCGGGAGCACATGAGTAGGCCTGCTGCTCCTGTTCTCACGAGTTTCGATTGCAATGTATCGTCCAACAATTTCTTGAGGGATGCTGATGTGCTAACACCTGGACATCTGCTTTCTGCCATTAAATCCTGCAAAAGCTCTTCATTTGATCTCATTGATGGCATCCCTATGGTGCTGTTGAAGAACCATGGTGATGTCTTATCAAAATTTTTGCTGGTCTTGTTTTCTTTGTCATTAGCCTTAAATTATATACCCCCAGACTGGAAGCTCAGTGTTGTTATAAGCCCCTCCCAAAAGGTGGCACAACCCTGTCTGTTCACAGTTTTCGACCAATTAGTTGTATTAGCTCCTCTGCCAAGTTGATGGAGAAAGTTGTTGCTGGCTATCTGTATCGCCGTCTTGAGAGACAGAAGTTCTTTTTCCATGGCCAGCATGGCTTTAGATCAAAATTTTCCTGCAAAACCTAACTTACTGGTTTTGTTCATGAACTCTCTGTTGCCATTGGAACCTCTGTCCAAATTGATGCTGTGTTTATCGACCTCGTTAAGGCTTTTGACAGGGTCAGTATCACCATCCTACGAAATAAACTGGCTGGTCTTAATATCCCTGAAAATTTGTTCTTGTGGCTCTCTAACTTCATTACCAATAGGCATTTTCAACTTCTTGTAAACGGGAGAACATCCGATGGTTTCCCCGTTACAAGTGGTAGGTATCCCACAGGGGTCAGTGTGTGGCCTCTTGTTTTTCTTAATTTTCATTAACGACATGTCATCTGCAATATCGTCTTGTATCAGACTCTTTGCAGATGACATCGTTGTTTACAGACCGGTGTCTTCCATAGATGAGGCAGCAGTTTTGCAGCTAGATCTTGATTCTGTTGCAAACTGGTGTAATGCAAACTCAATGGGTATAAATGCCTCAAAAACATCTGTTATGTCCTTTTCATCATCCCGCTCACCTGCTCTGCATGATTACCTACAGAGTGGGGACAACCGTCTTGGTTAGGCCCAAAACTGTAAAATACTTGGGGTTGACTTTCAATTCTGAATTAAGTTGGGTGCCTCACATTCAAAACATTTTTTTTCATGAGGTTTGCAATTCACAATGAAACCAACATCCTCCAAGTAAACATTGTGAAAAAAGCTTCTAATCAATTGAAGTTCCTCATCAGGAACTATCATTATGCTTCTAGGCGAGTAAAGTCTCTCTTATACTTCTCAACAGTTATTAGGTTCTTCTTATAGGTTCTGCAACATAAAATCCACACTTTCCCAACTTCCTATTTTTAATGCTAATCGTAGTAGAGGCCTGGATATTAATAATTCCATGTTTCTAAATCCTGTTGTGGTTGATGATATCCTTTCCACTGTAAACTCATGTAAAAATTCACCATCACGAGGTCATGATGGCATTTCACTTTCCATGTTGAAACTTGTTTTACCCAGTTTTGCAAAAGTATTTACACATTTGGTTAATAGGATTATTTGTACTGAAATTTACCCCGACATATTTAAGGTTGCGAAAGTTGTGCCAGTTTTTAAAAAGGGTTCCCAATCCAACCCACTTAATTACAGACCCATTGCTGTCTTATCCACTCTTAACCGGTCAAGCCCGAAATTGCGAATTCTGGTTTTGAAATGTTTTTCCACACGTTTCGGAAACACGGAATGACGCCCCTGACGGAATTAATAATATCAGCTAGGATTTTCGAAAAACGGAAAAATCGGAAATGCATGCATTTCCCGCCCACTCAAGCCAGATTTCTGCTCTGTGTCATTAAAATCGCCTATAATTTAATGTTTTCAACAAAAAAAAAAAACACCTCCGCACAAAAAAAGGCCAAGATACCCACAAAACGCTTCAAACCGCATCAAAATTGAACAAAAACTGGAAAAAACAGGAAATTTCAATGCGACGCCATTTCTGAACGAATGCAACAATTCACGTGAAACAAGCGTCGGCTGAATCGCGCGTCTTTCAACTGCCCGAAAATTCAAATTTCGGCGGGCGGCAGAGGTCGCGCGATCGCGTAAAAAGGCGCCTAAAACAGGAACTTGAGAGAAAAAAGCGGGAAATTTGAAAAGTGCGCTGATTGAAAACGGTTGGACCGATTTTGGCAGAATAAACGTCTGCTAAATCGCTGTTTTTTCCTCTTTCCGGCTGTGAATATTTTTGAGTGGTGCTGATATTACGTAATTAATTTCAAATCCCTTGAAAATGGAATACCCATGCCGACGTTTATTTACGTCGTCCGTACAATCACATCATGCCTGTCTTGACGTTTATCTACGTCGCTCGTACGCAGTTTGTTTTTTTTGCGGACGTAAATGCACGGCGCTCGGGCTTGACCCCGAGATAGTAGAAAAGCTCTTACATTCCATGTTCACAAAATTTCTTACCAAAAAGCGTGTGATACATGCTAATCAATTCGGTTTTGTTGCAGGGAAATCCCCTTCTCTGGCACTTTTGAACATTACCACACATATTCGAGATAATATGGATGCTGGAAGAATTACAGCTGTTGTTTCTCTGGACCTCTCGAAAGCATTTGATCTAGTAGATCATCCTACACTGCTGGAAAAAATCCAGCAGTATGGTTTTCGGGGCCATACCTTTGAATTAATACAGAGCTATCTGACAGGCAGAACCCAATTTGTTGTGGCTGGAGGTTATTCCTTCTCTTTGATGCCAGTTTCGATAGGGGTGCCCC
>JASGXE010011058.1:0-14078 GCA_030068105.1 Sinentomon sp. SZTP_YWyxl
AGCCGTTCTCATCCATACAAATTTACTGTACCCATTTTGAAGCTCAATACGCATTTTAAATCCTTCTTTCCCAGAACAATTCGGGAGTGGAATTCCCTCCCCAATGACTCAACGATCCTCAAAAATTTTACGGGCTCGGTCACACAGTCTGTGCATTGATTAATTTATGTTGTAAATGTTTGCCTGTAAATTATTGCTGATCTTTTTTGATTTCCCATTCACGTTGTCATGTTTGCATTTATATCGTAAACGAATTACAATACAATTATTACAATTATCAGCCTATTCTGTTCGGAAAGCGTCGCCGAAGTTGGCGCATCCACGTATAGCTGCTGTTTGTAAACTTCAACCGGTTTTTGCAGACCTGAAATAAAACGGAAGGCTTGCTATTGTGAAATCCAATAAAAAGGGATGAGGAAGAATTGGACTTGACAGAAGAGGAAGAACCACAAGGGTCCGTAAAACTGTCTGACTTGAGGTCAGGTGGTAACCACAATTTTGCAAACACAGATGACTGCGGTCACGGAGATCCGATTTAGTTGAGGAAAACCACACAACAAGTTTTCATCTCAATTTTAATGATTAAACTGCCATGAACAATGAGGGAAACTTGTACAGATGGAACACAAAGGACAAAAAGCACTCATTCCGCGATGAACATCCGACACTCACAGTTCTTTCACTCGGAATAATGAAAGATGCGTGTTCATGATATTGATGATCTTGCTGACGTTGATTTGAAATCACTTGAAATTTCTATTGCTAATCCCTTACCAAGATGGCTATATGGTGACAAGTAAACTTAACTTTGAAATTTTTTACTGACGATGGTGATAACTATGAGGAGGCCGACATTGCTGATTTGAATGACTGATGATTAAATGGTGTGACACATTTTCCCTGAGTAGTGGTGTATGGGAATGCGAATACCCCTTCCTTTAACCTTTGACAGCCTGCAGAAATTGCCCTTTAACTCTCCCAGTTCTTCAATGAAATGCAAAGTGTGGCTGATCCTGCCTGCCCATTGTTCGGGGCTCCATACGGAGCGTTGATGCACACTTAAAATGAAGAAAAACGAAATTCACACATGCAGAACATTCACACCAATGAATGATGAAATTGGAATGAGACGAAATGAGGCGATCAGGCGGCGAACAGCAGCATTTGAACGAAAAAGCCCTATTCTACTGCGCTGATCAGTTTTATAAGCTCGGTTCAATGGAATCCGACATTATACCGTCCTCACCTGCCAAACGCTGACGCGTCGGCCTGATTTGATAACAAGATTGCCATATAAGGCAATCATTTCAGAAATTTCGTTCAGGAGTCTTCAAAGTGATTTGCTTCGGAGTAATATCTCACACGAAATGAATGAAATGAATCGTGAGGGATATTACACCACCCCACTCAAAAGAAAAAAAAGTGAAACTTTTTTTTTTTGAAACTCCTTTAAAGCTGACCACCCTGTACGAGAGCAAATTGCAGCCATTCTCCGGACCACCGTCCTCACTTCCCTTTTCTCCACTTAGCATGCTAAGGGAAACTGAGAAAAACCGAAAGGAGAAAAAATGAATCCAAAAGACAAACTACAATCAACTCTACAAACAGGTAAGTGTGGCATAGTACGAGTAAATTCTCATATATTCAATCACTAAGCAATATGCTTAGGAAACTTGCGCGGACGGAGATTGTAACCATGCGTTGGTTCAACAGTTCCAACGTTGGAGTTTCCGCTCAAGGCATCATTTGAAGAAACGGATTGCCCCTGCAACGCTGCATCCATGTCGGCGCCGATGCTCTGTGAACCACCGCCGACGAACGATTTTGTTGAAACACGCGCATCCTGAAAACATGAGTATACATCATGAACTCCATCGTGCTCAGCACACAAAGGCAATGTTTTAAACGGTAAAATTCTATCCATATTGACCTTTGTCCTAGGACCAATATGCTTCCACGGCTTTACCGTTACATTTCCACGATCGTCAATGTTGACAACAATTTGCGGAGCTGAGAAAACATCAGCCATTTTCGCATTGAATCCCTTTGCATTGTCTGATTTATGGACCAGTTTCACACGAACAATATCCCCAACTTTAAGAGTACTAGCTCTATGCTTCAACTCGAAATACTTCGTATTTCTAGCTAATTGCTCTTCTGCTTTTGTTTTCACAAACTCAAAAATGAGACGACGCTCATCCGCAATAGCTTGTTCATCCACCGGCAAACTTGAAATTTTCTCCGGCGTCAACAAAAGCAACTGTTCTGGGGTCAAAATATCACGACCCAAAAACACCCTTCCTGGCGTCAAACCATGATTGTCGTGATGAACGGAATTCAGACAAAGCATAATATGAGGAATTTCAGAAACCCAAGAACATTGTTCGTGCGATACTGTTGCCCTGACAATGTCCCTAATAGTTCTGATAACCCGTTCTGTCTAATAAATTATCAGCACTCACCAAAAACCCTTTATAAGCCATCGAAGGTTGAAAAAGGGCGTTAAAGCAGTTCCGAACATTTCCATAGTTCGAAATGCTGTTAAAATTTCGACCTGCCTTGTTATCAACAACTCGCACAAAATCACCGCGTGCAAGGCGAATTTTTGGCCGATATCAGCAAATGAGTTACATCGCTGCTCATTCCACACTTTGCATTCGACCTGCACTGGCAGGATCACTAGTGAACATTTCTCAATCACTCGGCCACCGCAGTCGAAAAGTGGCGAATCGCGTCATTTTGTGTTCGTCAAATTGTCGTCCTGCGTTTCCAATTTTTCGGTCATGGATCGTGTTGGTCCATGACTTTTTAACATGCGGTGCAGCCGGCCTGCACCGTCATCTTTTGTTTTCACCTTTTACCTTCTTGCGAACCTTCGCTGGTTTTAGTGTGTTGCGTTTTGTGAATTTTTGCCTTCGTTATTTTCCACTTCCTCTCTTACCTTGTTGCAATAAACGTTATGAAAAATCTTGCAGTTGTCTGTAACTTCCATTGAAGCTCATGATACCAGTCACCAACCGTCCTTCACTATTTTAGATAGCTTTTAGCCCACACGTACAGGGTGTGCGCTAAAACGCTACTGCGTTAAAATAATATGATTACCAAATTTTGATAAACCCCAAAAGGTGAAGCAATAAGGATAAGACAAAAATGATGGCGTGACAAATCTAAAAAGGCACTATGTCGTTGACGAAAATCCACGTTACGTTAGGACGTTACAACGTTACGACGTTTCGATGATACGTAAGTTACGCGGAAACTATACCTTCACGACGGTGCTCACTGCTGATCTGCTATTTTCAGGCTAAATTTAAAAGAGAAGGAAGTTGGGGTTAGAGGATCTTGCAATTGTGTCAATGTATCTAATCGCCAGGCGGAAAGGTCGCCGGCAGCAAACTTGTGCTCCCCGGATCGATATCAGAATGGGGCCCATTTTTTATTTTGACGCGAGGGCAGGGCTGGAGCCTTCAAGCACAGAGCGACACGTTTTTCGGGGAATAAACTTGTTTCACGTTCGGACAAAGAAAGAAGTTTTTCGGTCAAACTGCCCGTCGCTATGCATTTGGCTGAGGTCATTATCGGCATTTATCTGCCTGGAGGGAACAAGTTCAAGCTGCCAGAGGTTAATCCGCTTTATACACGAACATTTTGCTGCTCCCGAGATATTTCAACGGACTCCAAGCAACGCATTGGCAATAATCTTAAAATCGCAGATAATGCTGCAGGCTTCAGCCTTCCATATGTGATATTGGATATTATAAAGCTCCACATTGTAATTAACTCAATTAACTTTTGCTTTATTGATGCAATTTATTCGACGAAGCCATACTGAACCATGCAGAAAAGCAACGTTATTGTTAGCCCCCGTTAAACTCTATTGTTATTGTCACTTTATAAATGCGATGCGGCCGGCTCAATAAAGCACCGCGACGAAATTTGGCAAGCATAAATGCACCCTATAGGCTTTGCCCTTTAAATGCCACCAGCTTTATACTCGTAGGTATAGGCCTATTAGGTTAATGATACACGCATAGGCCCTGAGAACGTGGTCTGAGTGGTGCATCAGCACAGATGAGCGCTCAGAGTGGATGCACATCGCATTAAAGCCCTGTTACATTCGCATCGTTGGATGTAGAAAGCTCTCCTGCATGCATTGTTCTACGAGTAGGTACAGTATACATACATACCTATAAACATCCGGTAGCAGCAGTAGGTATACTGGACGCGAAAACAATGTTCAGCCATTATACCTCTACGGACTTATCAAAAGTCCACGAACACGTGCGGAATTTTAAAGCACTGGTTAACACAGGGGCCATCTAATTTCAACAGTGCTTGGTGCAACTTCACGCCTCACAAGAGTGTCGTGATGTTTTGCAGCGCATGCTGCCATTGATTCTAAATGGCGCCTGAGTTAACAATGAACTCCCATGTTCGAAGATTTTTGATAAGGAGTGTACACGCAGGCTTGCTTTTCTTCTCTCTCTCTCCGCTCTCTTTTTTCAATTCAGGTCACGTTGGCATTAATTTGTTTGCTGAATTAAACGACAGCATGCTAAATATCAACGTTTGTGGGTCCAGGATACTGCATATACGTCATTCCTGAAATTATAAAAGGCCTGTCTCACCATACAGTTGCATTATCCTCAGCAGTTTACAGCACTTGTGGCTGCTGCAACATGCACTGCTCTCGTAAAATGTTTACCCAAATGCATGTGCGAATATGAATATCAAGTGGCTGAATTATTGATCATGCATCTCATCTTTAACTTTCCGTTAAGGTCCCCATTCATGGTGAGGAGATTGACACGGCGAAACCAAGTGAATTTGTCGTCCGCAAGAGTGCCGGTGTGATAAAAATCGTTGGCACTTGGAGGTATTGGCAGGGAAAATATTGTTTGGTTATGATCGACCATACTTTTTTCATCTCTCAAACCAGCCGGGTTCATTTCTTTGGGGGTTGCAAAACTGGCTGCTTAAAATAATGACCGGTTCTTACGATTTATTAGACACTTCTGTAACGAACTAATTGGCCGCACTATACGTTTTCTGCGAAATACACCCATGGAAAATCTGCATATTTTTTACCAATCCACTTCCGCGCACAGGAGCATCGCAACAGCCAATCCCGTCGTCTGAATTTACGAGGTCATCAATTTTGGCATTTTTGTCTTGCCATCGTTTTTTGCCATTTGGCATGTTTGCCACCGCTTCGCAGCTCTTTCCAGGTTAGGTCAGGTTAGGTTAGGTTTAGGTTTAGAAAGTTAAACGTTTAAATTGGCTGAAATTTCCAAAAACCGATCAGAGATGCGCCTCAACCGCAGTCTGTCATAGATCATCATCAGCAGTCATGACTTGGTGAATGCTGAAATGCGCAGAAGCCCTCAGAAATGCGTGCGTCAAACTGGCTCCCCACCTTGAACTTCGTATTTTGATCATCGGTTTGTGTTATAGGTTTGCGCTGGTTTGTGCCGCAAAAAAGTTTCGTTTGCGCTGCTATTGTTTTCAAGCCAACGGAAAACAAAAAATTAATGGAAAGAACACTCAGCTGAAAATTACTTTTTCGATTTTTCCATGTGGTGTGGTTTAGTTTGCGCTGATTGTGCCGCAAAAAGTTTGGTTTGTTCTGCTGTCATCTTCAAGCAAAACGGAGAACAAGTGTGAGGATCTGACTTGATATGCCCCAAACGAAAAATGTCATCTGGGACCCCGTTAAAATTGCCAACATCAAAGCCCTTGAAAGCTTTCAACGTCGTGCTGCCAGAATTATTTCCTCCAAATTCGATACGCGCATTAGCTGCACCGGTATTTTGAGTGAGCTCAATCTGCCCACCCTGGCTTCCCGCCGCAAAAAACATCATCGCAACCTGCTGGGTGATTTTTTAACACGTAATATTAACCACCCATTACCTCCTGCTTACCCCTTGAAGCAATTTCAGTGTCGAACCGACAATGGTCTCAGCTTTCAACAATAGGCGCAATACCTTGGCCAATTCCTTTTTCCCAAGAACGATCGTTGATTGGAATGCGCTTAAGTCAGATTCTCCCACAATCTTGTACTTCCTTCGTCGGATACCTGTGGTCGCACCAGCTAGCATCAACTGATTTCTTTTTGATTCCATCAAGGGTTACCTAACCACTCATGTTTTGCCGGCAAAGATAATTTCATTGATTTCAGTGTTTCCTAATTTTATTGCACCTTTCATCTCTGAGTTTTTATGAGTGCTGGTTTCTCAGCGTACACATGCGTTTTGATATTGATCACTTTATCGCATTTTATTTTTTATCCCTCCACCATGCTCTTTGTGGAGGCGTAATTGTGAAAATAATAATAAGAAAAATGTCATCTTTGAAAAATTCTTTTCCCATCAGTACTGGTTTGGTTATTGTACCGCAAAAAGTTTCGTTTGTGCTCCCATCAACAGAGAAACTTACACCAAGTTGGGGCTAAATAAGCGTACCCCGCAACCGAAAAATGTATTTTTGATAGGTTATTTTTTCACTGGCTATTTTTTTCACGGGCTTAGTTTGTGATAGTTTGGGAGAACCGACAAAAAGCTTGATTTGTATATACTCCTGCAATTCTGGCATCAAGCAAAACGGAAAGAAAATGGAAAAGGGCTAATTTGATGTATAGTTGCGGCGGAATTAGTGTACTCATTCATGCGTTTTTCCCATTTAACTGTTGCCTCCGAAACATTTCTTTCTTTCTTTTTACTCTTATGCATTTGGTAGAAATAAAAGCACCATTTTTCAACAATGGTTCAGGTGCCAGATTTTAACCTCGCTTGCTGAAGAGGATCTTATTTCTGCGCAGCATAGATTTTTACTAAAATCTGAACAGCCGCAATTTTTTACAGGAAGAGTGCACTAAATCGGTCGCCAGATACTCCCAACCCGATAATGTTTTTGAAAATAAAAGTTTTTTTCCACTGGATAAGTACCGATTGAAAAATTATCTTTCAATAATGTATTTTTGGCTTGGATAGTACCAACGCCAGGTTAGCCACTCCCACTGGTTTGTGTTTCTTTCAAAGACTTTCATGGATTTTCAAAAACACGACAGATCAAAATTAATGCCATTTCAAAAGGCCAATGAAGGCCATTGCCGGATGTCTCACTTGCAGCTGCAATCGGCCAAAAATGGCTGTTTTTTATCCCAAGTGGGACTTTTGTGTATCCAATACAGGTCCGGCTGTCCGGCATTGTATGTGTGCATTGGGTATGGGGAAAATGTGACACGTCGCGAGAGAAACTGCAGGGGCCGGAAGCCAGCAACAGGGCAAGAAAGGCGAATGCATCAGAAGAGGAGGCGGGCGCGGTTCATGGTGATGCAATGTTGGTCAAACAGAAGAGGGGGCGGTCGCGGGTGGGGAGGTGCAATTATGGCATGAATGCATATCGCAGCGGAGGGAACGTTTTGAATCGAAAGGCAGCGCAGATGGAGCAGCAGAATTGAGATTGTGCTGGTTTTTGTGGTGCCATTTCCCAAGGCATGCCTTTTTGGAGACCTTCAAACTCCGACAGGTTATCCAATCCTTAATTTGCAAATGAGAAAGGAACCCATTGTGAACGGAATGCATCACACTCCTCAATTCAAATATGCAACGAAACTTTAATTTCTATGCTTAAAAAAGAGTTTTCTACCAGTTTTCACTGTTGCGCGAATTTTGTTTTCCGTCCAAGAACACTTGGGAGCACGCTCAGTGTGCATCTCCAGATGGAAACAAGGAATAGGTGTACAAGCATGCTCTGAATAAGAAGGATGATAACAAGTTTTGGCTTATTTTTCCTTGCAGAGGGCTTTTACTCGTACTTTGGTGGCTCAGAGAAATGGTTTTATGCATTTCCTGTTTACATATTTTCAACGCACATCCCATCTCTCGTTGAAAGCTTTTGGATTTTCTGACGAAATTCCCAGACGATGTCTTTCGAGCGAGCATGCATCATTGATGAGCCAATATTTTTATATGCATCATTTCTAGTTCAATCACACGCTATAGATGCCACACAAGCAGCGTCATCCATGAGGGATGTACATAGGAGAATCCGTTGCCTTCGTTAGGCCGATTTTAATCCAGATCGCATTCAAGCGACAGCTGGCGATAATAATATGTCGGGCACATGTCCACACAGGGTTTGCATAACTCTCCGCTGTTCATCGAAGTCGATTCTTTCTCTTTTTACGCCGGCTTGACCCACGAGTCAAAGTCACGATTCCAAAGTTAGCCAACTGTTTACAGTAACCAAGACACAAACCTTAACGAGATGTCGACGATAGAAGTGGCCACAGAAATACAGCCACAGGAACAATAATGACTCTCCTTACCTACTTGGATCATCATGGGAGTCATTATTGTTTATGTGACTGTATGCATATCTGGCATGGATATGCCTTTCCTGGCCATGGCTGGAGGCATTCTCTCAGGGGGATGTACAGCCACAGAAACAATACTGACTCCAATGATCAAATGCAGGTATACTTGTATTAAGGGAGTCATTATTGTTTCTTTGGCTGTACATGTCTGGTATCATGGATGTGCCTTGCCTGGCCATGGCTGCAGGCATTCTCTCAGGGGGATGTACAGCCACAGAAACAATACTGACTCCAATGATCCAATGTAGGTTCTTGCATTAAAGGACACATTATTCTTTCTGTGACTGTACCATGATGGGAATCTAGCGTTAAATCCTAAATTTGAGCTGTTTCCAATGAGAAGCAACAAGAATGCAAAAATATTGCAAAAATGCTCATTGGGCCGATTTTTTAAACGAAGCCCATCTTTCAGGCCGCGGATTATTATCTTTTTAAATGCAATTTTGAACACAAAAAGAAAAGAATCCGCGGCCTAAAAGATGGGCTTCGTTTAAAAAATCGGCCCATTGAATTTGCTTTTCCTCAAAAGAGAGTCAATCAAAAGCTCTAGTGCACAGGAAGAAATTTTAAAGGTTTGGCTACAATATACGTTCAGGGACTATCCAATTTCAACAGGGCCTGATGCAACCTCACGCAAAAATGATGTTCTGATGCGATGTTTGTTGCCATTGATTCCAAATGGTGCAGAAGTCCTGTGCACGGAGAATTTTGGTAATCCTTGTATTTTCAGACTGCGTAGGCCAATATTTCCTGAGGCTGTAGTCAACGCAAATCGAATGTTTCCCAAATCTCCGATGTTGCATGCCTGCGTTCGTCGAGAAATGAGAATGGTGCGGAACTGATAATAAAAGGAATACCCCCTGTTCACTCACCCCTGGTATGAATGTTTCCGCAATAGTTGCAAATGCAGGCTGGAAGTCTATTGATTGTTAGTGCAAGCAATAAGTCGAGATGCAATGTGCAAGCATTTTCACAAGTCCACCGGCAAATCTAGGCTTCGCTTGCAGCAATATTGCAGACTGGTTTTTGCGCTTGCAGCTCTGCAGGATTACCGGGAACCCACTGCCATGCAGAAATCCAGCTCTCATTCACAGAACCACTGTTTCGAATACTGAACAAATCTTATCTTCACATATCTTCACACACTTCGTCGCCGTCTATCAGGTGGCGTTTTGTCTGGCTGAGCCTATTGTGCTCACTGTTTCTGTTTATACTCGTACGTATAGATAAATGTCTTTTCTTGCGGTTTCTTGTAGCCAATTTCTTAGTTCATTGCCTATGATTTGTATCAGTGCATTTTTGTCCATTGTTTATTCGCGTTTCTGTTCGCTGTGTACGATATAGGACTTGCATCCTTAAAGTTGGTACAAAAAATTCAATTCAATTTAATTAACGTCGCAAGATGCACTTGCACACAAACTGCGTGTTCCCAATTTTTTTACGCAACATGGAAGTACGTTTTGCCCATGGGTCATAAAAATACCAAACTGTGAAATGAGATGCTGCATTCTCGACAGAAAAGACAGCAATTAAAGATGGGGAAAAGCAGGGGGTCTCAAATGTGGCCAGGTATTCACTGTGCAAGCGCAACAATGATCGTGTGACGTCACTGGATCCAACGCAGCTTTTGACTAGCAGGGCACCGAAACTCAACATTTGCAATTTTGGTTATCATTTTTGGATGTTGTATTACATTGTTGCCTTGACCTTGTTACTCCTCCTTTGTCCGATTTCATCATGTTATTTAGCCAGGGAAAATTTGATTTCTATGCACAGCTCTGTTCGTTTTTCAAACTCAATATTGTTGCCATTTCCAGTGCAAGATTCGCAAAATCGCTTTTTGAAATGTTCGGGTTTCATTCTTGAAGAAAGTACTCGAATTCAAATTTGTCAAATCCGTTTTGTTTTTTTTAGTGATGTGCTTACTCGTTGAGATTCCCGCTCGGAAAATTGCAAGGAAAGAAATGTCCGTTCTTCCGTTGTCCTCTGGTCAACAGCAACGCAAAAATATGAATCTCGAATTACACGTAATAATACTCTATTTGACGTAAAATTGCTGCATTTGCGCTCAGATAACTTCCCTCAACTGGAAAACGACACTCAGGACGCCCACACTGCAGCCTTCATTTGGACTTTCCATTCACATGGCCTTTCCATTCACATGGCCTTTCGATTTACATGGACTTTCCATTTTGGACTTTCTATTTATATGGACTTTCCATTTACCAACATTGAATTTCCAATTTGGACTTTCCATACACATGGCCTTACCATTTCATGGACTTTCCATTTACATGGACTTTCCATAGACTTTCCAATTTGGACTTTCCATTCACATGGCCTTTCCATTTCATGGACTTTCCATTTACATGGGCTTTCCATTTTGGACTTTCAGGACTTAAGATAGGTTTTTCGATGTCTTGAATTTATTTGCTGACAAACCCTTCTTGTTTGTCGGTATCACCCAAGAAATTTTACAAAATGTCCGTTTGTCAATGTCTGAACTTCCATAAAACACTTTTGAGTGGGGATTGACCATGAATTTTAAGATTGATAGGAAAATCACTTCGAAGGGCTTACATTAGATATACGTAGGTACCTCTATCAGCCGCTGATCAATTGCATACCCTTCATTTATGATTGCTCTTTCAAGGTGTGTAAAAGAACAAGTGAGCGAACTCCGGGATTTTCGTGGCAAAAAAGTGCATTGCGGTGTTGCGGCGTATCTAGGCGGAGTGCGCTACGAAAGACATGCGAGTGAATGGCGGACTGCGGTGCGATGCCCACAGAAAGTTAAATTTCTCCTGAACTAAGCGACGGTTTTTGATGCGGCTTGCTGTGGTGCAAAGCTGAAAAATGAGCGCTTCCACACATGTATAATGATCCCAACCTTTCGTCGGGTAAAACTCCAAACCATTTGAGTAACAAAAGTGCTCAAATTTCGGTGTTATAAAATTCCGGGTTCCTGCCAGGCATTTTCAATGCCTGGCAGGAACCCGGAATTTCCGGCCTCTTCCCCGCTCAAAAACGAAACGATGCATCGTTTCGTTTTTGAGCGGGGAAGAGGCCGCGATTCCCAGGCCCTGAAATTGCCAAATGGTGTTCTAATTCAACGATTTAGGTATTTTTGGAAACTAGAAGGCTTCCTCTACAACTCTTCCGCTGGTTGTAACCATGTTGTAACGGAAAAAATTGCACAATCTTTGAAAATGCCTGACAGGAACCCGGAATTTTATAACACCGAAATTTGAGCACTTTTGTTACTCAATTGGTTTAGAGTTTTACCCGACGAAAGGTTGGGATCATTAAACATGTGTGGAAGCGCTCATTTTTCAGCTTTGCACCACAACAAGCCGCATCAAAAACCGTCGCTTTGTTCAGGAGAAATTTAACTTTCTGTGGGCATCGCACCGCGGTCCGCCATTCACTCGCATGTCTTTCGCAGCGCACTCCGCCTTGATACGCCGCAATCCAGCAGTACACATTTCGGTCTCATTTCTGCTCCCATTTGACTCCATGTTAAACGGAGCGCAGTTCTTTCACTTCTTATTTTACACACCTTGGCTCTTTTATCACGACGCTTGCAATCCAACTTTTTCTATTCTCTATAGTCGTTTCGAACAATCCCTCCACAACCACTAGTCGATCCTGCCTGACCTCTCCGGGGAGGGAACCCACCAAAAAAGGCAATATTTGTGTCTCGAGCATTAAGAGTTAAGAGTGTTCGCATTTTAGTGGCACGCAAAGTCATAAGCATGTTCCCTTAATACAAGTTCCTACATTGGATTATAGGAGTCAGTGTTGTTTCTGTAACTGTGCATGTCTGGTACCATGGACACGCCGTGTCTGGCCATGGCTGCAGGCATTCTCTCAGGGGGATGTGCAGTCACAGCGGCAATAATGGGGTCTGGTTCATTTGGTCGTGAGTTCATTTCGTCCAATGTTCATTTGGGACAATGATCATATGGTCCAATGCGTTGAGGTTTTCGACATGGACGTTCCAGAAAGAATCCAACTTAACCTGACCTAACCTAACCTAGCCTAACCTGATTTCCGAAAGCGTCTCCGACATGGTCGCAAATCACATCGCAAATCTCCCAAATTGGCCCAATCGATCATTGGACCAAACGAACTCTGGACTGGACCAAATGAGCAGGTCCGGCAATTATGATTCCCATGATCCATTCTAGGTACTTTTGTTAAGGGAGTCATTAATGTTTCTGTGACTGTACAAAGAAGAGCAAGTATAGTTCAAGATTTCGCCTCATGGTGACGATAATAATAATGGGCTGGCTGATACGAAAATGGTGACGTCACGTGTTGTCCTAATGTGGACTCCACATTGTCGCATTGGCGATCTTGATTTCGCAGCATCAAGTCAGATGCTTTGCTTTCGCTGTATGTACAGCACGTTGCAAAAAAACCTGTTACATATACCTACACGGTGAATGGGAGATAATCACCTTCTTCCATTACGTCTCCATATGTGTAACAAGTATTTTGCAAATGGAAATCATCATCTCCCATTCCCCCGGTATACGTACCTACATATGTAACAGGTTTTTTGCAACGTACTGTACTTGTGGCCAACAATGTGTGTACAGTTGGACCCAGTCACGGCACAGAAATTTTAATATCTATGGAGTTCAATTGGAGAACCATCTGACCGTGGGGGAAAAGGTTGATCTAAAGAAAAATCTTTATCCTAATCCAATGCTCTCAATTGAAATGTTCGCGGTTGCAAAAAATGATGCTGGCGGTTTCAAAGAGAGATTGTGGCTGCACTCGTATGGTGGCATCGCAATTTTATAATCCATAAATGTGCTTTTCACATTTAGTTTCCATCCATTATTGGAGTAGAAACAAAAGTGCCACGTTGCGACAAAGAAACTTTTATTTCCGTTGAGTTGAGTTTTTATAAAATTGCCTTTATAACCAATTTGATTGCGTGTTTGAATTGTGTAATTTAGTCGATATCGTATAGCGGCGGCAGAATTAATGTAGTCATACATGTAAAAATTGCGACTGTTCAGATTTTAGAAAAACTTCCATGTTGCAGAAATTAAAGATCCTCTTTTAAAACGGAGGTCAAATTCGATAATTCTAGAACGCTTTGTTGAAATCTAGCGCTTTAATTTCTACCTCCTACATAAGAGTAAAATGAAAGAAAAAAAAAGTTTCGGATGCAACAGTTAAATGGGAAAAACACATGTGTGAGTGCATTAATTCCGCCGCTACTATGCTCTGCACGATCTTTTTGTTTGAGGTTTAGGTTTTGTTGGTAAGACTCGTAGAACACCGATGATATAGGCATACAAAAAAGCAAAACACAACTTCTCCTTGCTGGCACACAATCCTACATTGTATTGAGAGAGGTCCCCTTCTTAATAACATTATCAGAACAAAAAAAGAGCAAGTGGGCCATCAAAATGCGAACGCCAAATTTGCTGGGGTTTGCCTGTTTAAAATACAGGAATGGTATTGCGTTTGTTCTGGTGAAAGCATGAGAGCTTCTATACCATCTATGCATCGGTCCCATCCATCCTGTACAGAGTGGCCATTTTAAAAATAGATAACAAGTTAGAAATCCTGCCACACAGAAGGGTCAAGCAATCAGTAACTTTCTAACTCGTCAGAAACAGTACCTATGGGGGTAGCTGAGCAGGACATGTGTGCTCACCTGAAAGAAGGAGTCGCTCTC
>JASGXE010011059.1:0-14609 GCA_030068105.1 Sinentomon sp. SZTP_YWyxl
CGGACTGGCGAGAAAAAAAAGCTTCTCCACCAAATTATGACCAGATAATGATTTACTTGACCAAATTATGACCAGGCTCAACAATCCATTCTCCAGGGCTCCAAACGACTTCTTGCAACCGTGCCGCAATTTTTTGGGCATCACTTTGTGCACAAATTTCACGGCTTCATTCAATTGAGTGATAATGCTGTTCTCTGCCCTCCACCTTTTCCCTGTGCTCCTCTTAAAAATGAGTTGCTACCTGTGTTATGGCTGTCCATCTTGTGGCTTATTCTGTTTTTCTGCCACTCGGAATATCTAGTGCTGGCCGAGAGATTCTTCTTTACATCGATATAAGAGCCGCATGCAGTTGCATAAGTGGTGGCACCTTGACGACTTGGGGTGAAGGACAAACTTCTCTTAGGTTCCAGGAAATCTACAATTTTTTGCTGCTGACTTCACATGGTATTCCATGTCATTTTTCCCATCCTGGAAAAGATGACACACAAAAATGTCATTTGCCTACCGTTGTCCTCAGGTCACCAGATACTTTCATGATATTTGCCACTTCATTCACACCAGCATTTTGTAGCATGGAAAATATTGCAGGAAAATTGTTGCTCTTGAAATGCTTTGGTTTGCCTGTCATTAATGAAACCCATCTGTTTTTTTTTATCATTATCGAAGGTTGTTTCCATCTGTTGGGATTCTTTTGTTGCTGCACAGGATGACCCAAAAAGAGTGAACAGTTTGTTAGTTTTTTGGTGACAAACTTTTCTGTTTTCCATTCCTTCCCATTTTTTGTTTGTTTGGAGTGTTCTTGCTGTTTATTTGAAATGGTTCAGTTTGCGGTTTGGAAAGGGCCCATGTACCTAGTGTAGTTCTACTTCCGGATCTTTGGCATGAAAGAAATAACGGCCCGAGTCCACAACAAAATGACATGTGCTGCTTTTGTCCTGGAATTCAACAAGGAATTTTATTGTTGGCTACAATAAATTGTGTACAAATCGTGTCAATGGCAGCAAGAACGTGTTCTATGGTTTTTTCTTAGGAAAATGAAACGAAAAAACTGCCTGTTTTAATCCTACTTGGAACATTTTGCATGTAGATCGGATGTGAAAATGTCACTTCGATAGAAAAAATACTAGAATACTTGACAGACAAAAGTTCGGGTGATTGTTTGTGCCAGATCTTTTGCATCTTTTTTTTTTTGTGTGAAATGCATGGAAACAATTTTGGTTTTTGTTTAGGCAAAAATACTTGACATTTTTGCATGAATTTCTTGAGCAGCCTTCACACTTCTGGATCTTGCAGCGATTCGGAACTGTCAGGTCATAACGAAATGGCAGGTGATTGACACTATCAAACTGGTTATCGCCTCGGCATCTGTCTGTTGCGCTGGAGGTTTCCGTCTTGGAGTGACGTCAGCGTCAGCACCATCACTGCTGTAGCTATCATCTAATGCACATTTTGCACTGAGGAATGAGGACGACCACGCTTTCTCTAAATTAGCTGCAGATGCAAAATCCGCACCACAGAGCCTTTGCCAGGGAAAATGTGAATCCAAGAAAATCCTGTAGTTTCTTCCTTGGTATGCCCTCCGTCTCACAATGCCTCAGGTATGCCAGCCAAGTATTGAGAGCTGCAAGGTCCACACTGTAAAAATCATATGAAGTGCATTTTATTGACCGATTGAATATTCTATAGAAATATTTCTTAGTAAATGTAAATATATATTTCTAAATATAATTCTGGATAAATATTCTGCATGATGAAATCAAGAAATCCAATTTATCGACTTCTCCCCTCTTGGTGTTGTAATGCTTAACCACCTCTCTGATGTCGTTATACTTTACCACCTCTCTGATGTTGTATTGCTTAACCACCTCTGGGCGCATCACAACTTAATGCTCCTTTTTCATTTTTGTTGTACCGCCTTATATTATCTGTGTTTCCATTTCCGTGTATTGAGGACATTATTTGGATCATGCCCTATCCAACCAGCAAATGACAACACCACTTCCCCAAGTTACCACCTCTTCAGCTGCCCCCTGATAGTGCTTTATCTTTTTATCAGATTCCCACACTGAACCATGTACCCAATTCATCCTTACAGTGCCAGTGGTATAGATTCCATGAGCCGATAAACCCCTCGTCAGGGATACCGATGTGAAAAAGTTTCCCTTTCGCAATACACTTTGTTCTGATCATCGGGTAGACGTTTCGCCAATTCGGCGACGATCCCAGATGAAGCTGCAAGATCTCTCGATCATGTCGTCAAACTTGGTGGCGGAAAAAAGCTGCTGGCCCCATGCAGCACTAATATTCTTGCCCCCATACCATAGCCTTGGCTTGCTTTAGAGTTGACCTTGAATCCAGCTTGTCCTTTGAAGGGGAAAATCTGCTCATCAATGCTGAAACTTTCTTCAAGTTCCAGTTCATGACATCGTGATCTCACTGACTGCAGATTCGGTCGGACTTTCCGAAATTTATCTGACTGATCCTTTTTGAGATCATTATCAACAACGTGAGGTTGTTTCACAACTTGAACAGTTTTTCTGACATTCTATCTGCAATTAGGTTGGATCCTAGTTTCCGGACTCCAGAAGCGCTACACTCTCGGGAATGCCAGATTTCCCACGAGGATGTGCATTCCGAGCAACTTATGAAAATATCTCTCTCTCAACATCTACTTAACAAAAGGCATAACGACACAGCAGATGGAGTACAGGGTGGACAAGAAGAGAAAAATGAATGGTGTCATAGTTTATAGAACAAGTCTGCCAATGGTAGGTACCGGCAGGGAAGAGTTCAAAATTTGTTGAAACATTTTATGGTCTGGTCTGTAAAAGAATAAGCAAATTTCAGTTTGTTTGTCTCCATGGTGTTCCATTTTGTGGCCGAGGAAACCTATTCTTTATCAGCGGCTTGTGGGTTAGTGTAACATCCTTTGGGTCTGGCCAACGGAACCAATCAGAGTCTGGGCAGCTTGTAAGGTGCCGGATTTCACATGAACAATCGTTGACCCCCTTTATTATCACCATTGCTGGGTTATACATGGTGTTTCTGGCTGTATCAAACTCTGAAATGACCCAGTCACCACATTGCAGGGATTCCATGCCAAGATATTCTTCTTTACTGTCGTCATCTGTGGTGTCGCCAGATGAAGATGACTTCTTGTTCTGTTCACTTGTTGTCTGTTTCTTGTCTTGTTTTTACCAACTTATTGTTCTGGATCTGTTGTAGGATCCATCAACAACTACTTCAGTGTTGCTCCCATGTTCTTCGATCCTGACACGTTTCTGCTCCATCTTATGGGTTTGACTTGTGCTCGACCACTACCAGAAGTAGTGCACTGCATCTGGAGATCCACTACAAAAAACACCGTAGCTCTCGACGTATGTTGGCACATTTAACATATCGCATGTTGTCTAACGTGTAGATGACAACGGCAGAAATATCTCCTTCTTTATCCCGCAATTTCTTCATGTAAAGTGTCAGGATCTGTGTGACGATTTTATTCTGCATGCCTTAAATCCTTAAATAAGGTTAGCAGCATGTCCATGTCGGTTAAGAGTTCCAGACAAACTTGGGTCTTCTTTAGGCAGGCTTCGAAACTTAGGCCGGGAGAAGAATAATAGTGGAGGGGGTCAAGTTCGAAAGACGAGATGCAGAGCGAGCGGAAAGCTTCGAACACGTCCGCCAGCAGCAACACGTCAGTGATCAAGTACAGTTGCATGTAATCTTTCAGATTCCGGCAACCAAATTTCTCGAAAACGAGTTTCGCGTACTCGTAATCCTCCACGCTTAACTCTTCTTTCTTGAGGCTGTTATAGAAGTGTTCCCGGGATGGCAGTTGCGTTTCCTGGAGCCGATCGAAGTGTGATTGGTAATTGTAGCAGAACACTCCCTTTCTCAAGAGAAGCCGAGCGTTAACAGTTCCTCTCCAAAACTTTGTATTCCTCGTCGAGCGGCTCTCTTAACGATGATCTGCTTCAGGCAAGAGAACGCATCTGCACCCTGCTGCATCAGATTCTGGACGAGTACTGCCAGGGACGAAGGGAGAAATTGGTACGAATCCAGCCAAACTAAATTGGAGATTTGGAAAGATATCAGCTTTTCTCTGGATCTTCCGAAGCCAGAAAATGTGTACTTGTCATCCTTGAGGAATTTCTTCACTGCGAGAATCAAGAAATAACTATCGAAATTGCCCACCCCGTGCATGACGACCGGGATTCTCTTGGTCTGACGCTCTAGAAGTTGCACCTGTTATGAGCCAGTCCCAAAAATAACAACAAAATTGGTATGGTTGATTAAATTTTTCCAGAAATCACAGCTTCGTTTCTGTCTGTCCCCATCACACTTCATCAGTTGCCACATGAGAGGGAGCCCGATGGTGGTGGCAAGACGAGTCCGCAATTCCTGATGGCAACTGATGAAGTGTGAGGGGGACAGATAGAAACGAAGCTGTGATTACTGGAAAATTTGATCAACCATACCACTTTTGTTAATATTTGCGTGAGCCGCGCATTCTGGCTTTTTTGCAGAGGGGCGGCTTTGTCATATCAAGGGGTGCTGACTTAGCTCAACCCCTCAGTGTGAATGTTGATTAGTTTTAGTTGCTGGTTTACCTGTGGAATGGTGCTTAGATGCAATTTTTCTTTTTCAATAGTCCCATAAATGTCCATTGCGGTGATTGTGGTGGACGACCTTCCTCTGATCAGGAAGGAGAGGTTTTCTGCAAATGCAGCAAGCGGGAGTGGAATGTTCGAGCACCTCTCTATCCACGGAGAAGAGGGACGGGGCAGGGTGATCATTTTGCAGCTCCTTCAAGATCCATTGCTCCTCCTTCAACAGCATTCCGATCATCTCTTCCATCGGGTTCGGGTCGTTGCCGGTGTGAACAACGGGTCCGCAAGATTCCCTTTCCCCTCTCGAGGATGATGTAATAAAACGAATAGGGATGTCGCAATAAATGACAAACGGAATTTCGATGAGGTGATGGTAGTTCTTGAACTCGACGTACTTCTCCTCTTCCGTCGGCATGACCAAAGCTCGACAATTATTATTGTCGATGGCTGGGCAGCGAGGAACGGGTGCATCTTGCAGTCGTTGACGACTGAAACGGTGCAGATATCGCACGCAGAAGAACGATCTTTTTTCGTGTGGTTGTGTGAGCGAGACAGAAGTTTAAGTCTGTTATACAACAGTAATGATTCATTTTTCCTTTCGAGAATAACAGCAAATTCACGTGTTGCTCCCGAGGAGGTCCGCTGCCGACATGATTGGGGAAGAAGCTTTTCTGTTCGTACCCAAACAGATTGATGCTGATAAGAGGATTCAACCGTTCGACTTTCGGAATGTCCTTTATCTGCACCGGTATTCGATGCCTTCCATGTTGACGACTTGACGAGATAATGATTTCGGCAGTATTTGCTTATCCGATCTCTGTTTCACAATTGTTTAACCAGACCGACTAGGAGAGCCCAGAGAAAACATCGATTATCATTCAAATTCTTTGGGTGATGATGTGTTCTTGCTTAAAGTGGGAGGAAGAGGGAGATACGAAGATCCAGTTTTGTTCAGTTTTGCAGCTGCCTGTTTTGTGGGCATCAAAGGTTGACACTTCATACAGGCCAGCCGCACTTCGTTGATTCTTGAAAACTGCCAATTCGATCCTTGCATGATGAAAACAGCGAACGATTCTTCTATCTTTTCCTTAGCCAAACGAAGCAGACTGGTCAAGTCACAAGTCTCCTGACGCACAAAAATACAGCATGCAGCGGGACCGGAACCAGGCCGTGCACTTTTCCAGAACTGCTTCCTTACCGTCAACCATCTTCGTAAATGCGACGTAAATATCGATCCACCACTTCAAAGATTGAGCTTTATTTCCTTTGCACCATTTTCTGATCATTTTGGAGGCGTAAAGTTCAACTTCACGCATGGTGGAAACGAAATCTTGTGGACTGGACACTGGTAAATGAAAATTTTGGAGGCGTAAAGTTCAACTTCACGCATGGTGGAAACGAAATCTTGTGGACTGGACACTGGTAAATGAAACAACTCTGCAGCTCCATCAAAGCATATTTCGATGCGGTTTGGAATTTCTTCTTCTGCAAACACTGGTAAAGAAGTTGAATACGAGTCGTCGTGAATCACCCGTGATGTGGCAGTGACAGCAATCGATGCCACTCCCACTTCTAGTTCCCACAGTCAGTTAACTGTCGGCTTCGAAGCCTGTGTAGATGCCATCAGCCAGGTGCAAATAAGTTGACTGATCTGCAAGTGATTCGAAGAAACATACCCTTGATCAGCTGTTGTTCAACATCCTGCTTGTACAGGGTGGCCCATAAGTCGCGTCACGAAATTGTTCTACTGGAAATGAACCACCAACCAATGGTCCAAACAGTCTGTGTGTTGTCCTCCATAGTCTCTGCACACTGTGATGCGCCGCCAGGTCCTGTCGCTCATCTTGCGCAGGTGTGTGTTCGTTATATTGTGCAGAACCTGTGTTATTCGGTCCTTCAAAGCGTTGGTATTGGCATGGCAGAAGGCTGACACTTATTCTTTCACTTTTAAGCCCCACAATGCATTGTCGCAGGTGGTGAGATCGGGATTGCAGACGGGCCACGTCAACCATGGTGAGGACCGTCCTATCCACCTGTTTGGGAAAGTGTTGTTTAGATATTGGCGAACGGCTAAGGCATGGTGTGCCGAGACCCCATTCTGTTGGAAGACTACTGATTCCATGAGTCCTCGTTCTTGCAAATCTGGGATCAGGAAATCCCTCAGCATTGTGAGATACACCTGCTGATTGACAGGGCTGTCGAAGAAATATGACCCTATGAGGTGATGTCCAGACATGCCTGCCCACACCATCACGTGGGGGAGGTGGAATTCCACCTCCTCGACAAAATGAGAATTCGCATCTCTTCAGAAACAACAAAGTCGAGGTGTGTTGCTTAGATAAACTGTGCACTCGTCCGTAAAGAGAACATTGTGGTGGCTGTTTTCGGAATTGCTGGGCGCCGGGTAACAGGCGTCCGGAACGCTTGGCATCTAGCACTGAGCTCGTTTCAAAAAACTCCCAGTTTTTGATGTTTGTCTTGGAGGGAGCTGGTTTGTGAAAACGAGCAGTGAACGCATGGTTCTAATATCCTCCAAACTCTGAGCATTATGTTCTCTGTCGTGACACCATACAGCCCACAACAGGCATTCTTCGACGGTAAACCAACTGCTGGTTCAAGCGGGGATGCAGAAAGACATGAGAAAAATTCCTAACAGGCAAAAACAAAAAAAATATAATTTCGTGACGTGACTTATGGGCCACCCTGTACGAAGGGTCTGCCAAAAGTAATGCAAGTTGGCTTACTGTGCTGGAACCCTAAGTGTGATTTCAGGAATTTTTTGTACACTTGTTTATTAATCTTTGATAGACGTTTGAGCAAAAGAAGCCCTGTGTCAGTCTTCTGATTCTCGCTGTACAAGCATTTGAATTTGATGTCTTCGGTGCTCTGAAGAAAAAGCATGGATTTTTCAAATGAGACAAAACCAATCGGGAACAATTCACTGGTATATCCCTGTCTTGAATGTGAAACCAAAGTCCTGTCGCTTTAGAAGCAGTACATGGTGGCCAGTCGCCCACATTTCTCACTGTTGCCTTAAGGAGTAAACAATTTTCCTGTGGTACAGGCTGTTTCAAACATGACCCTTGCTCTCGAGCAAAAAAATAGGGTTATGAACGAGCGAAATATTGATGGTGTACAAAAGCAGTTGCAGTTGACAACGGACCAACTGTAGTCGATTTTGCCAAAAACATCCTTCTATCTACTGGTTTAATTTTAAACATTCTTGCATGAAAGCGATTTCCTAAAATCCACACCAGAATAGCTCAGACGGCTCTCAGATTCCATAAAAAATGAGCTCAATGACAATTCAACATCACATAAAACCCAGAAAATTTCTGTCATCCAGCAAAAGAGAAATATATTCTTGTAAGACATTTACAAGCACATCTCAGCTCAGCTTGTGCAGCTCTTTTCTTTTTCTAAATATCAAGCTGGCAATGGCATGACTGCATTTTTTCCAACAGCCGACCCTTGTCAAAATCATCCGATTCAGAGGCAAAAAAGCGCCTACTTTTGAACAACGTGGGGCTTCTGTCAGTTGCATGAAAAAGGTGGAAATTTGCATCGACGTCAGGGAAGAATGCTTCTATTGGTTTTTTCAAGTGTACTTGATCAAAGTTGTGTCCAAAGCAATTCAAGGAGCAACTTGCATTACTTTTGGCGACCCCATCGTAAAACTTAAATATCCACTGCGGGCGTTGTCCAGCTTCACTATGTAAGGGAAGGGGAAAATATGTGAGGTATGTACACTGGTTTTGTGTGGCCTCAGTTTTGAGGCTGAACTCTCGACTTTGAGGTGAACACTCGGCTTGGCTACTCAAATTGTCGGTGAAGGTCCCCAAGCAATATTTCTTCGCTCGAGTCTGTCTTTCTCTACGAGACATTCTTGGTTGGTTCTAAAACAACAGTTGGCTCCTGTGAGGACTGGTAACGAGACATTCTTGGTAGGTACTGAAATAGGTGACTTGTTCAAGGATTGTCAGGTGGTCATCAGGCGACGAGACATAACTCAAGACACCCATACAAAAAGGTGCTAAGTGACATTTTCATCATTTTGAAATAAAAGATTCAAAGTCAAACTGCTGTAGTTTTTGAACCCCTCACCCAATAGCCCTGAAATTTCAGGCTTTCTGGCCATGTCCAACAATGCACATTTCATTTTTGTTTGTGTCTCCCAGAATGCTTTGAAAATTACTCAGCACCTTTTTACAAGCAAAAATCAGCCACTTTCTGGAATTCTGCAAGCAAAAAGGTGCGAAGTATCAGTTGGCACCTTATTGCAAAACTGTTATCATCCACGAATATGAATCTGGAGAGAATAAAGGTTCCAAATGCAGCTCAAAACATAACCAGACAGAAGTATACTCTTTCATACAAACATGGTGAGAAAATAATCAAGTCTGAAAAGAGTTCTTCCAAAAAATTGTTAAAAAATTTGAATAAATGAATAACTGTCACTGTTCGTGTGAAGTAGAAAACGACATATTTAGATCTATTTATAAAAAAATTGTTCAAAACCAATCAGGAAAATCTGCAATACTCATGCAGACAGCTTCTTGGCAGCTTCTTAAAAACCGTGGTGAACATCCGGAATGAATTTGAGCTATTTCTGAAGATCGTTGTATTCTGGCTCTGCAATTGGAACATTTCTCATCTCCTTCCGCTTCAGCATTCTGCTCGCACAAGCTCCTGGCTCTCCAGTCGTCAACTTCACGATCTGATATTCTTCTTGCTGTGAATGCGATGTCTTGTATTTGTAGTAGCCAAACTTATCTACACGGATTCAACGCACATCCGACCGGAATTTGACTGTTTCACCATTTTGGTTTTTCTTCGGGTTCCGAAGTTTGGCATCCTTTATAAAGCTAAGGATGTCATATTGGGCCTGCATGTTGGAAACATTCATGGACTATCCCCCAGAGTGACATTTACGCATAATGTCAGCATACTGATCTCGTGCGTAAATGTTTTGCATCTTCTTTGCAGATCTTTCAATCTGAGCAAATTCTCTGTCTGAATCCAAAACGGAATCTCCCACTTCCGGAAACCTTTGATCAATCGCTTGGAATTTTCCGATGCCTACCAAAAAGTTCCAAAAGCACACCATCTGAAAGTTCTTGTTCTTCACCTCCGCTCTGATCACTCCGTGCGATCAGCTGTGTTGAGCCGTTGGTTTGGTCGTTGAGTTGGAAAAATGTCCAAGGAGCAGAGATTATCTCAGCTGATCCTCAACCAGCTTAATTCTCACACCAGAGAGGCATATTAATTAGCCGATCCTCCTTTCTCGGGATGTACCAAGTGAATGCCTAAGTTGTATCACCAGAGTTGTCTCAGATAGAAAGCCTTGCTTGTTGAGAGGTTTGGCAAGGGCATAGTTTTCTGCATGTCGGAATGTTATGAACAGAGCAGCTTCATCATGCAAAACAAATTCCTTGTCGATATTCTGATGCCTTTATGCAGGCCTGCGTATACCTGGCATAGTGACCTTCCTCATCTTCCCCTGCATCACATATTGAGCATGTATCGGACTTGGGAAGTCCAAATGAAAGATTGAAATGAGTAGCGAAGATCTCCTCTTATCAACGCTTCGAGACTGGTGGTCCTGCATTTGGCTGAGTGAACTAAAAAACCAAGAAACAGCATGGGTAAAAGCATACCTAGCATAAATATAAATTATATACAAACGAAGTCAACATACGCAAAGGAACTCGTCAGTGGAAAGAAGGCAATGCATGCAGAGCAGCTGTTACTGCCCTGGGAATACCAATGACCTGCAAATGAACCTGCCCAACTCTCCCAAACATATCCAAATGGATGAGTAAAGACAGAAAATGGACCCGATTACTTAACAGATGAAATGAGCAGGAAGTGCAATAAACATTGACAAGCGAGCAGATAAAGTAATCATCACGAAGATAGAAAAAATTCTTTCACTCGGCATAGACAAATTTCTTACACCGACTGTTTTTTTTTTTTTTTTTTTTTTACAGTCGACATGAAATGTATTTTTGTTTTTATAAACTGATTCTTGGGTCTGGTAAAGTTGCAACTTGAAGCAGTCTTGATTTTCAGCATCTGGGAAACGAAGGTCCAGTCTTTGTCGAAGAAACTGTTTCTTCAGTCTGACACCGAAGTCATTCATTTCATTTTGTTCAACAGGTGAAAGTAAACCTTTGCCTACAGCAACGCATGGCATTATTTGAGAGACAATGGCTGATTCCTTGCTCAATTCTTTTGTTGCCACGTCAAAAATTTGCAAGATATTTACCACTTTGCATGCAAGGCTCCATACCTGGTTAGTCAAGTCATTTAGATCATATTGTGCTGTGCAAGCCTTGCAGTCTCTTCCCTTCCTTCCAGTCTGTTCTACTTCTAAGACACACACGTTCAAGCATATAGTTTGTGTTATTCCAATGTGTTGGCTGATCTTGGATGAGCATGTGTTTTGGCATGTTCAGTTTGCATTCCGGTTAACGTTATTCGATGCAAACTTGAATGCTAAAAATGACCAACTCTTCCATGTGCTTTCTTGAGCATCTCCTTCACTCCCCTTTGCTCCAGGCAACCTTCTTTCACAACAAGCTGCAACGTGTGGATGGTGCATCAAATATCATCGATGTTTGAGATATTCATGGTAGCCACAAAATTTGCAGCCAGCGATGTCTCTTTTCTGGGGCCTGTACTTTATCATCAGGAATGCCAAAGTCGTTGAGAATCCCTTGAATAGCTTGGTGAATATTCGCTGCAGTGTGAGTTGCGTATGGAAATGGAATAACGTCCAGAGTGTTGTACCTTGTAAACTCAGCACTAATGAAGTGACATGAAAGGCTGATAAAATCATCGGTTGCACGGGAGCTCCACACATCAGATGTAAGACTGAACTTCGTATTGCAAGAATTCTTGCTGCTTTTCATTTTGCATTTAACTTGAGTGTGCATTAAAGCTGTTGCTTTTGTGAAGTACGTGCCACTGGGAAGTTTTTTGATTTCGGAGCTGCACACTTCATTAAATGCGAAAGGCCAACATTTTCTACAATGCTGTAGGGACGTATATCCAAAGCCATCATTTGTGCAATTGCAATGTATCGTGAAATTTGGATGGAATGGGGATTGTTGAAATCCCAGTACTGCTTGGTTGCCAGAGACTTCATGAGAGTGATTTGTTTGGTGGAGACACCGGAAACAAGTGGAGGGGTGCCGGTAGCTGTTCTGAAAGTATAGAGTTGGTACTTGGAGCAGAGTGAAAGCTTCCCTTCGAATGCATCCTGTGTTCATCAAGATCTTTACCGTCACTTTCAAAATCTGTTGGGTCTCCTGAAACTGATGGTTACCAATTTGAATTGTCATAGCTGCATAGACTGATGTCATCAGCATCACTTTGAGCTGGCTGAACTTGTTGTCTTTTCCCCGATGGTGATACTTTTGATTCTCGTAGACACCCTTAAGTAGTAGCACCGTTCGCATTCTTCTTTGATGGCGGCAGGCTTGCATGAGAAAAGAATGACTTTGTTGTTGATGTGCCTGTTTTGGAAGATGACTGTGAGGTCAATGATGTTGGTGATGACCGTGCCAGCAGAAGCCAAATTGATGTGTGGAAGATGTCACAATTTTGGTTCTTTTTTGCTTTGGAGATGGATGTGGAGAAATATCGTCATGATCGAGAGTGTCAGGTTCATCAATATTGGCAGTTGGAGCTTTTCCGTTGGGTGTCACTTTCATAATGTTGCACGATGGGCGTGGATGGTGACGTCGAAGATGTCCCAGCAAGTTCCCCGTGGAATGTTTGGCAGACTTGTCACCCCCCCTGAACACACCCTGCTAGCAATAGTTGTACCTATGTAGCTTTACGGTGCTCTTCTTTCATGGCATTGTCCTGTCCTAAAAAAAAAAAAAAAAACACAAAGAGAAATGCCCAATGCAAAAGGGTATCACAATGTTGGAATAAGCAGTTGTCTTCTGCGGAGCAAGTTCAGGCTCAAAAACTGCAAATTTGTAACAGTTCGGAATACCTACCGACATTTAACTGAACGAGTTATCATCATTGCTCTGTGACATACTTAAAGCTAACCAAACCTGACTTAACCCAACCTAACCTGTCCCAACACACCTCTCCTAACCTATCCAATCCTACCTACTTCGTCCTCATCTTCCCATCCCATTTTGGCTCCTTGAGCGTGTGTGAAAACTCGTCTAGTTCAGCTTTTTTCAGATGTCGGCAGGTATTCTGAACTGCAACCGACTGCCCCACGTACATTTCCACTTTCCTGACACAAGCTCATTTTTTAAAGCTAGAGAGGATAGAGAAAAGAGAATGTATGAATATTTTAAAAAAATGAATGATAAATTGATGCAATGCAAATTGGAATCAAATAACAAAACTTTTCCGTGTCAACCATCTGTTGCAATTTGCCCAGAAGACCACACCAAAGGCAGCAACAAAAGAATTGAGCAAGTGTTGCAAAATTTATAGGTTGGGGCCTTCGAATGGATGAGAATTTTGAGAATGGAAATCATAGGGCAGTGGAAGGCCTTTGAAATTATCGTAAAAATGAAATGGATCAATGAGTATGTGCAGAGAAACGCAGACAGATTCCACTTGTTGAATCTGAAATGGAAAATGAAACGAATATTTTGCATTTGATTAGATTACACTGTGGTGTGAAACCATCAGAAATAGGCCCATGCAACTGGAAAATACAAGTAGTTAGTGATAGACAAGTCATTCCTGAAATCGAGCATAGTTTACAAAACCTGACCTTCTGAGGTGATAACCATCGGATCCCAGCCAGGAGCGGTGGAAGTTCAGGTTGAATTTCAATGAAATCGAAGAAGGATATTCCAAGATTGCAGGCAAAACGAGACGAAACGGTATGAATCTGTTCTAAGAGAATGGTGGGGATCTCGCGGTTATTCTGCTGATGATGATTTAACCTGAGGCACCACAGAGCGCAAGGAGCTCACGAGTGAGAACAACTCGCATAGAAGATCGAGGGTGACTGACCCCTTGAGATGTTATTGCTACCAAGGTGGATCACGAGCATCTCCTTCAACTCGAGGAACCGTGAAAAGGAACGGTCCTTCAGCGCCGAAGCAGCTTCGATCACTGTCGCACCGAGAAAACTCAGCACTGAAACATCAGGTGAGCTTAGGCACTGGTCGACATGACAAGTTATTGAATCACCAATCACTAAAACTTTATCGGCGGGCACTCCACGCAGGAGGTGATAACGAGGCCACCATTTTTGGATTTGCCTCTTGATGGACTCATATCGAACTGCGGAGCTGATGGATCGAAACCGAGGGACTCTTGCTTCCGAAGACCCTTCGAATGCCAGCAATCCCACGATTGGTGGCCAGTGGGCGTCGAGCCACGCTGCTTCGTTCTCTGACGATGGCGCTGGCCCTGGATCTTCGGGGCCATCTCATTTGGTTTGCCTGAGGTAAGCAAACAGTCCACCGGAGCAGAGTTTGCATGACGATGGTGGGATGAACGATGAGAAGCCGGATTCCAATTGTTAGATATGGATCCAGTTGGGAGTGAAGCATCGAAAACACCGCTGGAACTGATCAGGTGCTGCTGCGCTGTGGATCCAAGGGAAGCTTGACCCAAACTTTGGCAGTCTGAACCAGCAAAGTGGGATTGGAATCAGGTGGGCCACAGCATTCAGCACCATGTTCGGCACTGGGAGATTGAGATGACAAAAGTTGCAAGGAAGTGCCCATCCATGAACTTTCTGGTGTCAGACATTTGCAGACGACATCATGGGTTAAAGTGGGCCGGGGCCCGGCCCCGGCCTGCCCTTCGGAAGCCGGGGCCACTGATTTGACCCAATCAGCTGTTGTGAGCAAACGGGGATTGTGCAGAAAACATGCTCAGTTTTTTGAAAAGTTGAGCATTCTGAGCACCATTTGAGGTTCCTTTTTTCAATATTTCTTCCCCTTCGGGGAGGAGGACACCCCCTCCCCGAACCCCTCACCCGGCGTTGCGCTTCGCGCAACT
>JASGXE010011060.1:0-14112 GCA_030068105.1 Sinentomon sp. SZTP_YWyxl
CGCAAAGACAATCGCTCGTATAAAGGACCACGTCCAGGAGAATTCACAAAAGGTGATGGCAGCCAGCATTTTTAATTCTACCGTATGCGATATTAAAAAAAACGCACAGAATGACACTGCAGCAATATTACCGGTATTGATATCAAGCAATGCCCTCAAATTCAAGTTCATTGGGCTTAATTCTTCTTAATTCTTCCCTTTTTGCCAAAATATAGGAGCTCCCTAAAAATATAGGAAAAATAGGACAATATAGTTGATTTTCGCCAGACTATGTCCAAGCAAATTACATTGAATAAAAATAATTATTATTATAGGAGGAGGCCGGAAAATATAGGAAATATAGAAGCTATAGTCACCCTGTGGGGGATTGAGCAAAACATGGAAAAACCAGCATCGACCGACATCATGAATTCCTGGTCCATCAAGTAAGATGGGAAATAAATTGCAAAATCAAGGTAAGGTCCCAAAAGACACCCTTATCCCTAAAGTCTGCACCCTTGCCTTGAAAAACAAGGTTGGAGTTGAAGCATTTCTTGACTTCAGCATCAAAATACTGCCCAGTCATCCCTTTTTCGCACATTAGCACCAGCAGGTTACCTTCCTTTCCCAACCTTGGCTAAACAAAACCATTAGGTGCACCTTCAAAATGCCATGGAGCTGAAAGCGGCAGTGGACGAGTTGATTTTCGATGCCTCAGGAGGGCTTCATCTTGAAAGAGCTGGTGAAGCCGATCCAGAGATGGCAGAAAGATGCCAATTTGGTATGGAGCTAATTAGAGAAGGTCTAGATGGTGCACAAAATTTCAGCCCTGAAATCCATCGATCACTTGCCAAAGCTCATCGGAACTTGAACACCCTTCGTAGGTGACAAAATACCTACACTTTACAATGCCGATGTGAAATATTGTTTCGAGACCTGTAACTAACGCCTTTCTGCATTCCAACAAGCAGAAGGGAAACTAGGCTCATATAAATTTTGTCTGGCGCCACGATCCGTTTCATAAACACTGTCAGTACCTGTGTAATTACCTGAAAGAGGCCATTTTCGGATCGGCAAGTAGATTCGGATGCGACTTTCGGCCCCTCTCCCTGGTCTGGAGCCTTTTTCAAGTCTGACGAAACAGTGTTATCTGCCGCTGGTATTGTTCAAGTCGCACAGCACCGTCAGACTAGAAAAAGGCTCCAGACCAAGGGCCTTTTTGTAGTCTCCGAATCTACTTGTGTCGATCCGAAAATGACCTCTATTCAGGTGAATACTGACAAGAGCCTCCTTTTGCAATGCAACTACCTAATTCAGACAAGCTTGGCAGGTTTATCGACAGTCAACTTATCGCCAGGGCTGCTCAGTGTTGTTTGGCTTCCGCTGATTGGCTTACATGGAAGCTGTGTTTTGCAGTGCTCCAGGTGTGAATGCCAGGGTCACCCCCCTTTCATTGTGCAGGCTTCATTTCCTTTCTACCTACCCCGTGAGAGGATCAGAAACAGAAAATGATAAAGAGCATGTGTTTCAAATTACACACCGACTGAGAGATGACTTCCAAAACAAATTCGGATCTGGCTTTGCAAGCAGCATAATGGATAATAATTCTGCCGTGATGCTGAAACAATATGGTGATGGTCACACAGAAAATCGAACGTAACAAGAAAAAAATACTTTCTGGTTTGACAAGGAACTGACCGTCTCTGGTTGCTCGAGAATGTCATTCAAAGCATCGATTACAAATCCACATTCTTTCATTGATAGATGAGGAACTATCAGTGAGAGAAATATCCAGGCTAGATTTTCTTTCTCCTTATCGTGCTCAATGTAACTCTTCAGAATTTTGATGACAGATGGCCTAAAATGTAAGGAAAGAAAGCACAATTTGATTTGCTTTGGCTGCTGTAAAAAACTTAGTAGTATTTTTTGAACATCCAGTGCCAATGGCATCTGTAGAGAAAACCCGCAAGAAACCATTCATTTTGCCACATCCCTGATATCACCATTTCCTGTTATGGCAAAATGCTTACAGGTGTGGATGAATTCCGGGTGTCATGTGGGGGGAAAACAATCCAATTTTCCTAGCGACAGCTTGAGACCTTCACAACCATGAACGGATTATCTGATCATACCCCCGCATTACCGGCTCAGATCGGCTGAATTTCACCTGCCCAGATCGGCAAGATTTCACAAAGTTAAAGATGAAAAACTTTTCGAGAGAAAACAGAAAATCTTCCAGCAACAATTGAAGCACATGCACTACGAATGGGCTTACCAGGACTTGCCATTTTGGTGAGATGAGCAAGCCTTATCCATTTGTAGATGAAATAAACACACGGACGGTTTCGGCCTCACTCGGAGGGCTTCTTCAGGTGCAGATAAAAACAACAACGATGAAGGCCGATCACATGATAAGATGAAAACATATTATAATGGCACCATCTCCTTCAAACCGTTTTAGTGTGTTTCATCTTCATCATGTGACCATCTTTCATCATTGTTTTTCTTTTTAACCTTCACCTGAAGAAGCTCTCCAAGCAAGGGTGAAACCGGTCCTGTGTTCCTTTCATCTGCGAATGTATAAGAATCACGAAAAATGATAAATCCTGATTTTCCAGTAAATTCTCCAGTATTCAAAACACTGCCATGCTCTTATCTCAGGTTTGGTTTCCAACTATTTAACCTATGTCAGTCAATAAAAGATCTAGCTCAGCATACGCACGCAGTACGTAGGTACAATAATATGACGAAAGTGAGAACAACGGCAAGTTTTGAAAAGTCGTTGTTTGTTGCAACAATGAACCAGAACCACATGAGACCTTGCCTCATGACTGCTGTCTGAAAGGACATTGGATAATTTATGGCAATGTATGATTCAAGACATTCCTAGAAGAACACTCATGTTTGCCCAATGTGCCAATTTTGTATCTATTTCACGCAAATCACATTTATGTCGCAATCACAACCAATGACATCAAGAATATGCGTCCCCATCTGTTGGAGCTCCAACAGCGGAGGGAGAGGTCATCACAGAGGCGCTACCCACCTCGCCAAAGTCTTATTTTTTAGATTGGAGTAAATGGCAAAACTTTCCCCTTGCAACTTGGAGTTAGTGCAAACCCCGTAGGCAGGTACTGATCCCTTCTCCACTGCTGTTGTTTTCACCTTTTCAACGTTTTTTACTTTAAAGCATTTTTAGAACAGGGGAAAAGTCTCGTTCGCACCTACCTCATAACTCCCATTTTCGACCACAGCATGCACACTTTCGAAAGATGATTTCCCATCTTGTTGCTCAATATCAGCTCCAATAACTTCCAAGGAAGATTCTCCATTGCAGTGGTGTTGTGCTCAAACGACACCAGATTTTGAAGCATGGCTATATTCATAATCTGAAATAAAAGAGACATCATCTGGATGTCGAATGACTGTTTGGGCAACTGCAATAGATGAAGTGAATTTTAGGGTAATGAAATAGAGACTAAAGGTTTGCTTCTACGTCGGCAAAAAAGATAATGCAAGACCGGGGATACCACTGTCCAATGGTTTAAATGCCTGTGATCCCCAACTGGTTAGAAGGTAGGCAGGTATTTCAGTCAAGAGACAGAAAACCATGAATGGCCGTATGATGTTGGCACGTACGTTATGATATTGCCACGTGAATCATTGATTTATTTGCTCATCAAAGAGCATGAGATACCTTCCACAATAAAAAAAAACGTGGGGGATCCTCAAGTGGTGTGCATGAACTGGAAAAAGGCGAAATCAGAGAAATGGTCTCTGTGATCAGCATGGCCACAAGGAAGGCTGGCATGGCTCCACTGCATGCACTTCACCACAAAAATTGTTAGTTGTGGATGAGAATGGTTGCATGAATGTTGGTCCAGAGAACACTGATTAGTTGAGACATTAAATTAACTTCGTTGGTCCTGTAGATCAGTTGTTACCGAGCATTTTCTTCTGAAATCTGCAAGACATTACCCAGGTCAGAAACGACCTTTTTACATACTGGAATGGATATACCACGCTCACAAGTACTTTATTATTTTGTGAATCAGAGGATGTATTACAATTTCTGTCCATCACGAAGCCTTGTCTCAAAAGATGTAGGTATGTAGGAATAAGGAACCTAATCAACCCGGAAGGCCTACCTATACAAGGACAGTGGCCAGGACACGGGTGCCTAAGTTTTGTGCAAAAGTGATTTTGAATCTATGTTAAACTGAAACACTGGCCTCGGGGTAGAAGAACTCATGCTGTTTTGGTTGGAAATAGAGAACCCCGAAAATTATTGCAAGTAGATACCAAAATGTAAAATTCCGACATATTTTCCTTTCTTTATCCTCTTGCCCGATATCCCGATCTTGCAATGATGTTAGCACCTTATCGTGGAGAACGTATTTGAAAAATTCAATGTATATTTCGTCAGGTTTTGCTTTTTCCATACTTATCATCTTTGTCCATAACAGAAACGTGGTAGGTACTATTTGCTTCGTAAATTAACCTGGAAACTTGCCTACGCCTCTCAAAATTCTCCAGAGCATCCTTACCTCAACAGCTTTCTCCTGTGCCTTGATTTCCGGATCAAATGTTTGTGGCAAAACTCCCTTGACCCAGGTCATGGCAAGACTATCATGTTCGGGATAATGAAGAAGAAGTTCATTGAGTGACTGAGCAACTTGTTTTCTAATGAGCACAGCTGGATCACGGCAGTGATCTGAGAGGATCTGTCAGAAGAATAACATGGAAAGACCAAATGATGCACCAAACTCAGTGAAGAAATGCAAATTTGGAAAGAAAACAATGGTTAATAAAATATGCTTGTGCGCCGTGGTCAACACTGCAGAAGGAAGATGCAGGTGATACGACCATGTTTGAAAAAACAGGTCACAAAATAAAACACAGAATGATCTTTCGGTGTGTCATCATGCCACTGATTAAAAAACAGGTCACAAAATAAAACACAGAATGATCTTTTGGTGTGTCATCATGCCACTGATTAAAAAACAGGTCACAAAATAAAACACAGAATGATCTTTTGGTGTGTCATCATGCCACTGACTACCTTTTGTTGAAAAATGAATGACAGACTAGTCATGTCTAACTGCGTACTGTCTTTGGTCTTAATGGCTGGGCTACATTGCAGGATGTGAATCGCAGACTCTTAAGTACCTCTGTGAACCCTGACCATGAACATCGTGAGGCCTAATGTCAGGGCTAACAGCACAAAACTCCTGTAAACCACACTTTACCGGTGCACCCACAGAACCATCATGTCCACAACACAGGCCACAAGCCAAGCTGGATGGAAGCGAGTTCTTGGAACACGAGACAATGGAAACCTGAGAAAACCTAAGAGAGATTGGAGGAAGAGGCTACTGAAGAGTATATCCACATCCAGCATTTTCAATCATTTTTCGACTAAAGGTTGTCAGTGCCAGACAATGAGAAAATTGGATGCACCTTCATTGAGCAGCAGTCTGTGGTTCAGTTGAGCTGACGATGGCGTGGTCACATGTCGGAAGCAGGGCGCGATTTGTAGGGGGGGTACGGGGGGTATTACCCCCCCAGTAGAAAAATTGTACCCACCCAGTTAAGGCAGAAAAAATACCCGGGCGGGTACAAATTTTACCCCCCCAGTCGGGAAAAATGCCGTCATTTTACCCTGGGCACCGATGCGGCAGGCAGAATTCCGTTTATTTTCGGCCTCTCCCACAAAAATCCAGCCATGCCATATTTTTCGTTCATCCACGAGGCGTCATGAATGCTCCGAGCTTGTCTCAACAACTGGCATTTTATCACCGTTTTCTGGCTGTGGACTTACAGGTGAGACAACCCAGAGCACTTTCTGGATGACTGGCCAATTCCAGAGGCGGCTGATGCTGAGCACCTTAACCTGACAAAGTGATCATAATTTCACCCTGCCCCTCCATGGAATGCATTCTGTGGCAATGGTTTGCCTGTGAAGGAGAGTCGCCGTTCGTAGCAGCCAGCATACTGGCATCCAGCCTGCCAAAAATGGTGCCCAAAAATTGCCAAATGCGGGCACAAAATGTTTGCTGAAATTTCATAAGTTCTCACACCTCGACCTGGGGGACTCCGTCCCCGAGACCCTTTGCTAGGAGTTCTGCCCCTTGGATCCCAGCGGGGGTCCACCCCATACCCCTTGCGCCCCCTTGGGCTTTGTTTTACAATTTAACCTCTGCCCAGCGAGCCGTGTCCCCTGGATATAATCGTTTTGAAGTCAAGAAAGAAGTGCAAATGCATCACCATTCATTTCCTTCATTGTGGTTTAGTGCAGTGGAGGAAACAAAATTTTGAATCTTGAATAATGAATCTGAAGTTGACATGATGAAGTGAGCACCGTGTCACAGCCTGCCGACCAATGGATCGGCGTTAAATGCTGGTTATACATAAAAAGCATCGTTGAGTGCAGATCTTGGCGCGATTGCAATTGTGTGATTCTTTGTTCGTGTCGTGTCAACAGGAAATTGCACATTTGAAAAGATAAAAACACATTATTGACTGACATTGCATTGTCAATCTGTTGTGAGCAAACGGGGATTGTGAGGAAAAAATGCTCAATTTTTCAAAAAAATTGAGCATTCTGAGCACCATTTGAAGTTCCATTTTTTCAAAATGTCTTCACCTTCGGGGATGGGGACACCCCTCCCCGAAACCCTCCCCCGGCGTTGCGCTTCGCGCAACGCATCGTCCAACACCCAAATATTTTTTTTTTAAATACCCCCCAGTTAATTTTCCACAAATCGCGCACTGGTCGGAAGATAACTTGGTGAATTTTATTTTGCACTTGCCAACTTCCTGACGTGATCGCATTGCCTGTTGCTTCTTCCAGCAATAGTTATTGACCAACTTTTTCGCATATCAATGAAGCACAGCCAGCAATTAATAATTTCACTGTTCTGTGGTCCCCACCCCACAAAACAATAAAATTTATTCTTTTGCACAAGGTATCAGTTGCAACTTACATGGTCCCCTTCTAGAAATTAAATGTAAATATTCGTGCATATTCGTTGATTAATAAAATTCGTACATGAACTTTTATGTCACCATTAAAGAAGATAAGCAATTGGGTGACAGATGCAAGTTCTCCGGCATGCATACCCGACCCTCGTGGTGCAGTGGTTAGCGCATCGTACTCGTAATCTGAAGATTGCGGGTTCGAATCCCAGCTGGGACACGAGATTTGCCGTGGCACTTGTGTGCGCATCCTCCCTCGGTGAAGCACGGTAAATGAAATTTGCCATGGCACTTGTGTGTGCATCCTCCTTCGGCGAGGCATGTTGAATTCGGTCGGAAAGACAGACTTAAGTGGCCAGTCTGTTAGTCCTTCGGATGGGACTTTAAGAAGGAGGTCCCATGTGTAGCATCACACTGCGCACGTTAAAGAACACCTAGCTCCAGGTCCAAGACAGAGGCCTGGCAGGTTACATGAACACAGAAGCCACTTGGTATCACCCGCCGATACTCGACGTCGGTTCCTGCGGGTTGGCTGTGCCATAATACTGGCAGTTGTGACTGAGGTCCTGGGACCTGGAGCGGTGGGTGCTGTTGCGATTGCCCTCGGGAGTATGCCGGTACCCTTGATTGGGTGCCTGGAGCGGTGAGTGCTGGAGCAGCTACTCTCAGGTGACATTTGCCAGTACCTCGCCGGGACCATGGCTGGCGACACAACAAAACAGAAACGGTCGGACCACCAGCCTGAGGCAATCTGTCCATAAGACCCAAAGAAGAAGAAGAACATAAGAACAGGCAACTTATTCCCACACATGGAGGTAACAGTCACTTTTGGTGATCAATTCAAGATGCAGTCATTGGAATATCAAAAGTTGTAAGGTTACCACATCTAATCTCATTGATTTCCACCAAATCAGGAGCCTGTGCTCACAAGTATGAATCTCGATTTAGAGGCAGATCAGTGTTTGTCTTCACAAATCATCTTTTGGGAATAGAACAATAGGCCCACAACCACACAGGCAACATACCTACTTGCAGAATCCACAAACAAAATTTAACAGGTCGGGTGGGTAGGTGCGCACAAAAAAAAAGTTGGCAACGTATGAAATCAAGAAAATTTGTCAATGTTTTTAAGATTACCTATGTCTGGACAGGTGTTATTCTTACAGGTGTCGGGAACATGTTTTATCAACTGTGCCCAACCTTTTAGAATCAGTCTCAAGAGATCTCCAGAACATAACATTGACAGGAAACGTCTCAAGAAAGAACCCCCAGAAAACATCTCAGACCCTGTTATTCCCAGTACCACGAACATGTTCTTATAAACTGTGCCCTTCCTTTGAGAATCACGCGGTAAAGATCTCCAGATCAAAACAATGAGAAGAACCAATTTAGAGAGAGGATTAGCATGAACCCAATCCTGGAACACAAGGATGGCCCCACGGAGACCTTTCTTCTAATGAAATTTACAGAAGGTAGGTCAGTATGACCTCCCTGACCCAGATGCAACAAATTTGAATTTGGAACAGAAACCTTATGCCAATCTAAGTGTAACATCTCCAGAATAGAAGGGATTTTAGTGGCAGCAGGTAGGTATAGCCTGGTTTTGCAAAATAACATCTTCCCAGTTCAGAAGTGGCCTGGGTACTTGTCTAGTTAACATTTCAAATTGTGCTCGGAGTCATTAAAGATTACAACGTCCCTTTTAAATGCCAGAACGGATCCCAGATGTCATCCGGGTGAAGGAGCAGAATGAGAGATGCTGAACTGAAATGCTTACCTCCAAGTTCACGGATGTCATGAACTCTGGATACTGCCGCATGAGATTCTCCAGGAAAGAAAGAGCTGCTTTTCGAACGATGACTCTCTCGTCTACAATCCTCTTTGTAATCATCATGAGTGCACAGGCCGAATTGGGCAATGGATTAAAATCGGTCGGGAAGGTGTTCTCTTTTAAAAATGGGATGAAGTCTGGAATCTCGGACGATGAATTCATGCTGCTGAAATATTCCGGTGAATCGGACAGAATGGTCCCAATACCTTGTGTGTTACGCTGCTCGACAGATGGCCGGAATATCTCGTTCAGTACCATCTTTACAATGGCATCGTCAGATGCAGCGCAGTCAGATAAGATGGCTAAAGCTTTTGCCCGAACTGTGGTCGACACATCACAGCACCGAACGAAGACAACACCCATGAGGTAGCGATGAGAAAAGACATGTTTGGTCCCAACAGTAGGTGGATCTGCAGATGAGCTGGGGCTTACCAAACCCAGTAAATTCAACAAGGATTGCTCATTTGGGGTTGATGGTGCACTGGTTACAACTTCGGCTTGTGAACTGTCGACAAGGTGAGGGGCTGATCTGGATCTACTCCGTCTGCGGCGACCAGGATAGTACTCCTCAGACGAACCTGTGGACGTAGGAAATCCATCTGCAGACCTCTCAGCTTGGAACAAAAGTTGTGCAATTACTTCGAGTGAAATCAAACGGTGGTGGGGCACAGGATGGTATGCAAGTCTGCAAAACCATTTTACAAGTCTTGCATATGGTTCAAATGGGAGAACACGCATCAAGAAAGCAGAAGACCGAACTGCCTTCTGTCGGAAATCAACTTTCTCTGCAACCTTCATGCACAATTTCTGAATTAGGATGTGTATTCCTTCGTACGAAGTTTCTTTGAAATGTGTTAATATCTGTTGAATAAATCTGACAGTATTGTCGTGCACAATCACAGCCTGCCTCAGCGTCATGCCGAACGGTCCTTTCTCGATCATGAGTAAGTTTGGTAAGAGATGTTTCATGACAGTTTTGACCATGTCACTGACTTCACCGTGCAAAGGGATCCTGCAGAGGTCAGCCAATGCCCTGAAGCCTGCGGCAGCCAAGGCACCAAGAGGGTCAATCTGTGCGGCTTCACAAAGATTTGTCGTCTCAAGACAGGTCAATCTGACGAACTCCAGAATGGTCTGCTCCAAGGTTTCAGGATCATGTCTGAACGAAAAGTGGCATAGCATTGTTGAAAGGCTTCCAGCCAAGGAATTCAGTGAATTGGCCAGCTGTGCCGATTCTTCAACCGTAAGTGCAGACACTTCCTCTCCATCGTCCAACTCTTCCCCATCTGGTTGTGTTGCTCCACGAGTTGCATCCTGCCGCCGTGTAGCTTTCCGTGGCTCAGGATGTCTGCAAAGCTTCACTAGCTTGAAACATCCAAGTGCCTTACTGTAGAGGACAGAATGGAATACCCTGTAAGCATTGCTACCAGGAATGCCCAGCAACCCAAAATAGAGAGATGCACTCGCCAGCCCTTGCTCCCTGTCATTCTCATCACAATCTGGTTGAGTTCCTCTGTCAATAAAATAGGCAATAAGTGCAAGCATGTGACGGATGACTATGTTGTTTTCAATGAGCGTGGTCCAGAATTGCGCCTCGGAAGATGCATTGTCTCCCTCAGGGTGATCAGAAGATGTGTCATTACTGGCCCCACTGGGAGAGTCTTGAGATTTTTGTATGGCATATCTGATGGTCCATTCATTCGACACTTTGGCTGCCTCTAACAACAATCTAAAATTTGAAAAAAAGAGAAAAAAAAAAAAATATACGAGAGGGGACGTTTTAAAAAAAGCATTTCACCATTTCAAACAAATTTTCAGGCGACTCTGGCTTCTTTACGATGTGCATAATTTACCGAGGGGAAAAGTGTACCTGTATCCATGCATTGCTTATTTGGGACGGGGGACTGGGATAGAACGGACTGAAGCAGAATGGGACTGAGGCAGAATATTTTGTCGGCCTCTGTCCAATTCTGCTCCAGTCCCATTCTGCCTCAGTCCCATTCTGCCCCAGTCCCATTCTGCCTCAGTCCCATTCCACCTCTGTCCCATTCTACCTTTGTCCCATTCTGCCTCAGTCCCATTCGGCCGCAGTCCCATTCTGCCTCAGTCACATTCTTCCTCTGCCCCATTCTGCCTCTGCCCCATTCTGCCTCAGTCCCATTCTACCCCAGTCCCATTCTGCCTCAGTCCTATTCTGCCTCAGTCCCATTCTGCATCAGTCCCATTCTGCCTCTGTCTCATTCCGCCTCAGTCCCATTCTGCCCCAGTCCCATTCTGCCTCTGTCCCATTCTGCCTCAGTCCCATTCTCCCTCAGTCCCATTCTACCTCAGACCTCAGTCCATTCTATCCCTGTCATCGGTCCCGTTTATTTAGATATCAGACAGCCCAACCCATTAATCTGACTTGATATGCAAACAAAAAATAGGTACCATGTCAACAAATCACTGATGGCTTTTTCTCCTGAAAAACAAACAGGGAGAAATCTGAATCTTTTCTGAGAAATCTGAACTGAATCTTTTCAGCCGAATGGTGCATTTTTTACTTTTTCGACATCACCCATTGACTCACTGGGGCGAAGAGTTGCTGGGTGGGGTCCGAAAAATTTTCTTCATGGAAGATTACTTGATGGTAAAAAAATCTGGGTCTGTAGAAAATTTCAAATTCTGGTTTTACCATGGGGTCAAAACGTTTTGAAACATTTCCGATTTTGACCAAATTTCTAGTTGTGTGGCTGTAATTACAAAACACCAGTTGTCGTATCATGTAGATGAGGCTTCAAGTTCCACGCTACGGGAGCCAGAAACAAAGAATGATCTTTATTTGACACATCATGTGCCCAGAAACGGCTATGAAGCAAATTCAACCAGCTTGGTTATTAAAGAAATCAGAACATTTTAAGATGTTCCCGGACAGTTAAGGGTTTGATAAAATACAAAACTGCACAATCTTTGTTTCAGTCAAGAAGTTAGCTTCCTCCGATTTTTTATTGAATTCCGGCCTGTTCACCTTACAGTCTGATTAAGAAAACAATGGCCTCAGATGTGCTATTGAGACATAGTCTGGTGAAATTATTCCCAACAACTGATCGAAACTAAATTTGGGCAGTCTTGCATCTTTTGACACATCCTGCACAGCTGATGATCATGTGAAAATAAATGAAATGGGTAACATCTATTTATAATATCTTAACTTTGAAAAATGATCAGTGCAGTGTTGAGGGGTGGTGCTTGAAGTACGAGGGCAAGTGTTTAAATGTTTCTACCCAAGTGTTCAGCAAATTAAAAACAGAACAAACACATTTCTTGTCAAATACACTGTCAAAAATGATTTTCTATGATAAGTGTTACAAAAGATCTTCTTTTTTCTTTTTAAAATAAGTTTTCTTTTTAAAAAATAAGTGTTACATTTACAAAAACATGTGCTGGGATAATCATGTTGATGGTGTACGACACAAAGTAGGTACCCACCTGATTCAGCATTATCCTTTGTTAGAAGAACTTTTCATTGGGCAAGCAAAGAGGTCAAAGAGAAAATTTATTTTGTCCGTCACTTGTGGAGTATGCTTTAGCAATCTGGGATCCTTACTGCTCGATTCATGTTGAAAAACTTTTGAGTTCAGTGAGGAGCAGCACGTTTTGTCTGTGGTTGTTACAGTGCTGCAAGTCGTGTTACATGCCTATATGAAATCTGAACATGGATGAAGTTACCTTTCTGAGCGAATGATGGTATTTCGGCCCCTGGCCCTTTTCCAGAGACTTGGTAAACAATGTTGGTGGGTAGTCTGGTTGAAAGAAAATGTGCTTCCAAAGTGTGACCAAAAACAACTGTCTGGGAAAAATATGTTTTTGGTTCTGGTAAAGATTTTACTCCTGGTTCCGGCATGTCACCCCCTTCAATGAGATAAGAAAATAAAATATCAGCCAGTATAATCCGCAGATCAAAATGTCAGGCCCTTTGCCTGTCTTCACAATTTCCACCATTTTAGACTGCAAACTTTTTTCGCAATTTTTCCACTCATCATTGGGCTCCAAAACCAATGAGGGGAAGGACCCATGGAAAACTGAAATCTGCAATTTGTGAGCTAGATACCTACATTATTGCACAAAGGTGGACATTTATGCCTGTAGGCATTATGCCCGCCAATTCATATTTCTCTGGAAAAATTTCTAAAAGTGCGATAGGCAGTGTACCTACCTGCTGGGATAATCAGCGCTGGCAGTGCATAGGTACAAATCCAATCATGAAATTTTGCATGAAGGTGAAGTAAGTCGGTGTCAAAGAAAAAAGTGACAGAAGCTGTTTTCTCATTTTCTTGCCATGTTGGACTGTGCAGGAAAAGCGCTATGGAATGCAGCTTTTGGCAATAAAAACCTCTGAAACTCCAAAAGCAAGCAAAAATGAAAAATATTACTGTCAGTAGTTCCGGCTTGATTTTTCACACACATGCTGCCAATTTTCAAGATTCTGGAATGAAACCCCACAGAGATACGTCAATTCTAGTGGATTTTTGCGGAAAACAATGCTTTCACAAAATCGGAGAAATACCTAATCAAGTAGGTACCTATCGTTTTCAGGTTTTCTGTTGTTTTCAACTACCGCTAAATGTTCCGCCAATGTGAAATGCAGCTGTAACTAGAAAACGATTGAAAATATGACAAAATATGTGTAGAATGAAAAAATGTAGAGCACAGCTTACTCTAGAAAGTACCTACCTAACATTGATGACAGAAAGTAAAAATTTAGCAATCAAAATTGCAAATTTTCCATAGGTCCTCTCCCTCAAGTTCAATGCAGGAACCCAGGCTGTGCAAGATTTTCTGGGACAGAATACATCGGATTGACTGGAAAGTCATGAAAGAGGAAGAAATGTGAAAAAGCAAAGCAACAAAACAAAAACAACAAAACATCCAGACATGTTAATTTTAGATGGCAGCCTTTGACATGGGATGTTACCCGTTATTTTTTTTTTTTTTGATCCCCAAAAAAGATTTCTTCCAAACAGTCAAAATGGACTTTCCATCACATCACGAGGCAAAAAAATAACAGTTTACATCTGCAAGGATACCTACCAATAATAATAATTCTACAATAATACCTAAAAAATAATGATCACTCACCCAAGATTATCTTCTTGGTCAAGAATCATCTCATAATCAAGAGGCAAATCAGGAATTTGGGTGAATGCTCCATCCCACACTTTGTTCACCCACTCAGAATCAAGATCTGAGAGCTGGAATTTTCTGAATGGGTCCAGCACAATCTCAACAAACTTGACGTCCATTTTAGATGCCTATACGCACCCTGCACAGAATAAGAAAAGCAT
>JASGXE010011061.1:0-14364 GCA_030068105.1 Sinentomon sp. SZTP_YWyxl
CGAAGGAGGTGTAGATAAATGACGAATGTGAAGGTGAACAGTTGGACGAACAACTGTGGTGAGGGATGTCTGACGAGCCCGGGTGATGACACTGAATGGATGACGAAGGATGTGTAATGACGATGCCTAGCCCGGGAGATGATTGATCTGACACTGAGCAAATGATGAAGGATTTAGCCAAAATTCAAAGCTAAGTTTTTCTGTTTCGCTTTCATTAATTTTTGTCTTTAGGTACCTAGGTAGGTAGGCCTGACTTAAACTTATCTCAGATTTCAGGGCAAGAGGAGCTTTGAACATGTTTGTGAAGGAGCAGTCTCGTTCGCATCTTTTGATGTTTTGCTGTGTGGTTCAAGTTTGAGTTGGGCTAGATAGTGGTTAGGTATTTCTATAATGTAGGTATGTAATTTTGTGTTGCGCTGGGGTTTTGTGAGTGAGTGAAAGATGTTTTTCTTCAATTGTTTTGTCTTTTTAGTCGAAAGTAAATTTTAGGTTGTGGGTTTTTGCCGAAAAGAAGGCATCATACCTTACGTCTTGTCTTGTCTTGTCTTGCTGCATTCGTTTTGAAATGGCGTCATGTTGAAATTTCCTGTTTTTTCCCGTTTTTGCTCAATTTTGGTGCGGTTTTCAGTGGTTTGCGGGTGTTTTGTCCAGTTTTTTGTGGGAAAGTTTTTATTGGTTGAAAACATCAAAATATGGGTGATTTTATTGAAACAGAACAGAAATCTGGCTTGGCTGGGCGGGAAATGCATGCATTTCTGGTTTTTCCGTTCTTCGAAAATCCTTGCAAAAATTATTAATTCCGGCAGGAGCGACACTTTTTGGTGCCGAAAATTGCGGAATACCATTGCAAAACCCGAATTCGTAATTCGGTGCTTGAGGGGTTAAGCCAAAACAGAGTGTGATTCATGAATCGACAACTTTCTTTCACGTCGATCTGGATATGTCACTGTTGCGCAGGCGCATTGAAAAATGAATATTTTAAAAAGCGGGCTTAGTTTTTTTTTGTGCCAAAACCAAAAAACCATAATTTTTGGTGAAACATTTGGAGTTTATGACTCCCCTGTGAGAAGCAATTGTTGGTTTTTTTACCTGACTGATGTGCCTGCCTAGATGATTGTGTCAAAAGATAATGGCACAGAAGCCGAATGGCTTCCCTATGGGAGACAAAGAAGTGAGAGGGAAGCAGACACAAGTTTGCTCTGCAGCTGGAGACTCAAGGCCATTTTTACAATCTATGTGTAATATATCCCAGCCTTAAAATTCATCGGGAATGCGGGACTTCTTGGAATAGCTTCATCAGCAGAAAATTCAGCCTCAATCCATTTCTAGACAAACGAGCAGTGCAACGATTCGAAGAGGACAAGAAAGCGTGTGTGGCTTGGAGCACCAAAAGGAATTTCGCAGAGCGAAACTCACAGAAAGGAAATTCGCCGAAAGGAATTTTCAAATGCAATTTTTGCAACAGGGAAACTCGCAAATAGTTTCTTGCCATCTTGCATTTTCACAAAAATGTGACTCTTGCAACTGCAGTGCTTTCAAACAAAAAAGTCGAGGAAAATTGTTACTGATTTTTTTGAAATTGCGGGAATTTCGCATTTATGGGTTTTAAGCAACATGCATTTTTGTAACCTAGAGTCTCCACAACTGGTGCGTCACTGGAAGGAAATTCGCCAATAGGAATTTCTCATATGGTTTTTGCAACTTGCATTTTAATTAATTTAATTTTTAGTTAAAAAGTTTAATTTAATTTTAAACATTTTAATTTTTTTTAATAATTTTTAATTTTTTAAATAAAATAGGTACTTATAAAAGTTAATAAAAACTGGGGACGGAGTCCCCCCACCGATGAGTTCGATGGACAAAAGTCCAGAGTCAAAAAGTAAAATCCAACACCAATGGACGATGCGAATGAGCAACAGAGTGCACCAGGCACCACGTCAAGACATTATAAAAAATGGACATTGCTCAAAAGGAGTGTTCGTCAGTTTCCAAATAAGGTGGAGGAACACAAGTCAGTCGATGCAGACAGATTGCCAACAGGCAATTTATTTGATTGAATGTTTATTTTTCATACAACAATAAAAAGAAAAGAAAATTTAAAAGCACATATTGTCATGCCTTGCATGATTGATTGGTCAGATGTGATCCAGAGTCCAGAGTGGAAGAGGGAAGCAGTTGAAATTGATGCACGTTTGTGGTTGAAGGTGAAAGGTGTGGTCAGTTTTGTTTCATTCGAAAAGTAATATGGCCATACAGCAGAGTTCAGTAAGTAGGTACCCTATGCGGAAATTAGCATGCCAAAAAAGGAAAGAAAGAAATGGGGGGCATAAATTAGTAATTTTGCTATGAATGCTAAATATCCAAAACATCCAGTTTTGAAGAAATGACATCAGCGAATTGCTTTTCAGGGGACTGCAAGATTTCAGCTGGTACCTAATGCAAGTTTATTCCACAGAAAAAGGTTGCGATTAAAAAAGCTTGGAGCACCAAAAGGAATTTCGCAGAGCGAAACTCACAGAAAGGAAATTCGCCGAAAGGAATTTTCAAATGCAATTTGTGCAACAGGGAAACTCGCAAATAGTTTCTTGCCATCTTGCATTTTCACAAAAATGTGACTTGCAACTGCAGTGCTTTCAACAAAAAAGTCGAGGAAAATTGTAACTGATTTTTTTGAAATTGCGGGAATTTCGCATTTATGGGTTTTTGGCAACATGCATTTTTGAAACCTGGAGTCTCCACAACTGGTGCGTCACTGGAAGGAAATTCGCCAATAGGAATTTCTCATATGGTTTTTGCAACTTGCATTTCAATTAATTTAATTTTTAGTTTAAAAGTTTAATTTAATTTTTAACATTTTAATTTTTTTAATAATTTTTAATTTTTTAAATAAAATATAAAAGTTAAAAAAAACTGGGGTCGGAGTCCCCCCGCCGATGAGTTCGATGGACAAAAGTCCAGAGTCAAAAAGTAAAATCCAACACCAATGGACCGATGCGAATGAGCAACAGATCAGTGCACCAGGTCCAGGCACCACGTCAAGACATTATTAAAAATGGACATTGCTCAAAAGGAGTGTTAAAAAATGAATACGTGTCTACATTTTTGAAGAGTGAAGTTGGCACAAAGGAAACTGTCATGCTAGCTCTTGTCTTGTGGTCATTCGGAGTGAAGATCCAGGGCCCACCCCCCAGCCCCCTTTATTGACAATGCAATTCCTGAACGCAGACAGTCCATGCAGTAATCGTCTTTTATTGAGGGAATATCCCAGCCTAATTCAGTCAACATGCTTTGTCACACTTGCATCAAAAGCAAAATTTCCCATTACAAACCTAGCTGCCCTTCTTTGCACAGCCTCAATCGCATCAATGTGACATTTTTGACAAGGACTCCATGTGGGGTGGAATATTCTAGCGAAGGCCTTACAATTGAAAAATACAGAATTGACTTTGTGCGCCGTGAAGCATGATTGTAATTATGAATGAGAAAACTTTGTTGATGCCATGCCTTTTTAACAATGGTTTGGATATGGGGAGTCCAACTGAGCCTGCTGTTAAAATTTAAACCCAAGTACTTCAAACAATCTGGCCTGGATAGCACAGTGAAATTCACAGTGTAATCAAACAACAGGGGGTTAGTGGAGGATGAAAATGACATGGCCGAAGTCTTGGAGATGCCAATTTCCATTAAATTCCACTCACACCAGTCATTTATTAGTTTCAGATCGGCTTGAAGCGCGTCACAGTCCTCCAGTGAATGGACAACTCTGTACATCACAATGTCGTCAACGAAAAGTCTGATGCGAGACTATGTGACATATGAGATCATTAATGTATATTAAAAAGAGAAGTGGGCCACAAACAGAGCCTTGTGGAATGCCACTAGTGACAGGTTGGGGATCTGACTGCTCCTGGTTGATTAGGACCTGGAAGTGTCTATTGCTCAAAAAGTTACATATCCACAAGTAAAGATTTTCAGGGATGGAGAGTTTTGAAAGCTTCCAACAGAGTAAGGAAATAGATACCCTGTCGAATGCCTTCACAAGGTCAATGAATGTTGCATCTGTTTGAGTTGACCTGCCCAAAGCCGATGACAAATCATGAACAAAGCACAAAGCATGTGAGTTGGGTTTCACAAGAGTGCCCAGACCTAAAACCGTGTTTGCCATGAAAGAAAAAGTTCCTGCTTTCAAGAAGGTAGGAAAGATACCGTGCAATCATCTTCTCCATCAACTTAGCTGATGCAGTAATTAAGCTGATGGGCCTGAAGCTGGAAACACGACAGTTGGCAGGCCACCCTTTGGAAGGGGCCTAACAATACTGCGCTTCCAGTCCAAGGGTATATAATTTATTGCCAGGGGGATGAAAAGAGAACCTAAGAAACTTTGCCACTATCGTGCTGTGACTCTTTATGAACATTTTTTTTCTGTTGTTGGGGAATCTTCATTTGTCAGAATTTTTTGCCCCATTTTCATTTTATTTCAATTTTATTTTACAACAATTGTAACAATAATCAAACATGCACACAGCAATGGAACAGAAAATGCAATTCAGTTAACGGGTTGAGACAGTTGTTCACATGAAAAAAGGGCAACAGCCAAACTTACGGTTGTGTTGGCAGGTACACCATTGCAATACTCACGACCAGTAGCAGATTTGATGCAGTTGAGGTTCAGGTATCACAGGTATCCAGATCAAGTAAGTAGTTAAACCCATTGGGTTGAAGGAATGGTCAGTGCAGAAAAGAAATAGTGCAACCATGGCACGATGAAACAATATACATCATGGGATTGAATCGATAAGGTCAAATGTTGAATTATTACATGACCTTATTGATCTGACCAAAGCCTCAGAGGAGATAACATCTGCATCTCTAAGGAAAGTGGGAACGCACCTGGATAGAATGTACTTTAGATCGAATGGTTTTTAGACCGAAAATTCGATCCAATCACCATTCAAGCTGAAATGCATTCGTTAATCGTTAATGATTACCACCATCGGGGGGACAGCGTCCCGGTGCAGATGGGGTAAGGTTCCCATGGATACTCACCTCGTCACCCGCTACGGGTGTCGTGGTGGTGGACCTTCCTCAATAATGCCCGGGTAAAAAGCCCTCACACACTCAAGCCCACGGGTCCCACCCCGGAGAAAAAAAAAAGAAAAAAAAGGGCTAGAAGAACAGTAAATGTTGTACGCATCATGGATCAACTGGAACCAGGGTTGTTTGAATTAATTCAATGAATAATTCATGAATTAATTCAGAGCCCTCTGAATTAATTCAATTGAATTAATTCATTTGAATTAAATCAAAAAATACACGTATTATTTCTAGCCTTAAAATTGAATTAATTCAATTCAAAAGACAATCCTATGTGATGTGACATGTCAAAACAAAAGGAAAGGTGACAAAATTATTTTCATATTTGCAATGTTTTGGGTGCCTACTTGTATTTACTACGGTGTCTGTGGTATTGGTGAATGGCATTGTCAATTGAATTTCTTTGCTGTTTTGGTAGGCTTTCATTGTCTTGTTTTGGCATGGCATCCCTTGAAAGTTGTAACATTTTTTATGAAATATCCATCTGTGAAGTGTGAAGTTTTACGAACGAATTAATTCAATTGAATTAATTCATTTGAATTAAATCAAAAAATACACGTATTATTTCTAGCCTTAAAATTGAATTAATTCAATTCAAAAGACAATCCTATGTGACATGTCATAACAAGAGTAAAGGAAAGGTGACAAAATTATTTTCACATTTACAATGTTTTGGGTGCCCACTTGTACTTACTATGGTGTCTGTGGCTGTTGGTGATTGACATTGTCAATTGAATTTCTTTGCTGTAGGAACAACCTGGCACAAATTGACAAGACAATAGACATCTGAATTACAATGAAGCAATGAAACGAGCAGATAAATAAAAAAGTTGAAAGTTGTAACAACATTTTTGAAAGTTGTAACAACTTTTTTTATGAAATATCCATCTGTGAAGTGTGAAGTTTTACGAATGGTCTCAGTAGTCTGAAGTTCTCATATGTGAGTCATAAAAAGAACCAAATTGCAAAATATAAAATAATCCAGAGCAAATTAGCAATCCAAAGAGGGAATTCAAATTTAACAACAAAAACTTGAATTTTTCTGCATATTATTTGAAATAATTCCATGTATTTTTCGAATTGGTTGTTACAACTGCACCTTCATTGAATTTTTCTGTGAATTATTTGAATTAATTCCGTGTATTTTTTGAATTAATTCATTTCAACTGCACCTTGATTTAATTCATGAATTAATTCAAATAATTCTGAATTAATTCAAAAAATTGAATTATTTAAATAATTCATGAATTATTCCAACCCTGACTGGAACATCAGATTATCCACCGGCTGAGTATCGATGATGATGTCTATCACACCGTAGTTGGGTGAATTGGGAAACTGCATGTATAGAATTGGGAAACTGCAGGTTAATAATATCAAAGAGTGTGTTCCTGGGAGAAAAGGGAAGGGTCATCGATGCTGATATCTTTGTCACACGATCATGATGATACTGCATGTGAAGAATATCAATGGAGGGGACTCCTGCGAGATAAGAGAGCGGGTGTGATCCATGGCCTGACGGTCCTCCTCCAAGTCAGGTGGCCGTTGTGTGTCATGGTGTTGGCAGACTGTAGCTAGGTCAGGTGCGATCCATTGCTTGATAGTTGTCCTCCAATTCCCGACCCGCTGTATAGGTGACGAAAAATTCTTCTCAACTCCCATTGGCGTCCGCTCTTGCCTCCGTGCCTCCTTCGTTCCATCATGGTGTGTACCGGTGGGGATGGGTGTGGTAGAGAAGCATCTATGTGCTGTGAAATTTCAATATTCTGCTGCCTGGCATCGTCCTAGATGTCCGCTGGAATCGGATCGTAGTGATAGAATCGGATCGTAGTGATTCGGCTCCGTCCCTCCCTCCATATCATAATACCGCAGTTGGAAACATGGCCAATGTATTTCTCCTGTCTTGGTGAACGTGGTTGTTAACGCTTCTCGGAAGATGACACACCTGATCCGCATCAGCCTGGATGCCAACTCCCCTGCTAAGTGATCTGTCCATTTCGTGTTTCGGACTCCTCTGAGGTAATGTTGTATACAATTTGCTTTTGATCTTGTTCCCTCCGCGTGTCCTCGATGGTTATTGGCCTCATAAGCCATTGGGATATCTGCATAAAACATTCCCAGTCGGGCACCAATGTCGGGCACCAAAGTCGGGCACCAATGCATCCAAATGCAACAAATTTTCGAAGTCGCATGGAGTGTCAAAAATTATCGTTGTTGTCAAATCATATGTCAATGTAATCCGATGCGGCATGCATCTTCTTTTTAACGAATTTTCCCAGAGTTGATATCACAATTATTTCGTGCTGGTAACACAGCAATTACAAAAATGCACACCCAAACATTGCTATAAACTGTCAGCAAGTAGAATTTCAATTGAATGCGACAACTTGCATTCAATTTGGCTTGGCTTGGCATTGTAAAATTATTATTTCCTAACATGTGCTGCCATCTAGCGAAATGAAAGTAATCTGATACTGTAAAATAAATTACACTTTTTTACACTTTTTTGCACTCAAATATTTTCGCATTGCCTTTGTGTTTTCCACCCAGAAGACTGAGACAGACGCATCTGGAAAATGAAGCGTTGTCCCTGGTTGATGACACGGGCATGCGCAGCTGCCTTTCGGCTCAGGATGATGGCACGGAAGCGTCGCATCGAGAAAAGTGAAAGAAAAGTGTCACAAAATTTTCACTTTTCTGATATGTAAAAAAAGTGAACAAAAATGCATATAAAAATTACGTACAAAATGTGTAAAAAATGTTCACTTTTCACTTTTACACTTATTTTTCACATTTTTTACACTTTTTTTACACTCGCTGTTTGCTGGGAAAGATGCCGTTCCGAAAGTGGATCCATCTACTCCTTTTTTTTATTTTTATTATTTTTTAAACAAAATGAAAATCGAATGATAATAAAATGTGTTCGTACCTGATCCCGATTAGGCTACCGTTTGTGCCACAGAATGCCATCACAAATCACAATCCGTTGAAATTTTTGTGGCCAGAATTGGACAGAAAATAAAATTCCAAGTCACACGAGTGGCAAATGAAAAGTACCCTTGATGTCAGTAAAAAATAAAGGAAAGAGGAAGAGGGGGGCAAATTAGAATTGATGCGGGTAAATACCTAACCACAGTATAGAGAGAGAGCAGTATGCTCAGTGGGCGGACGCCTTCCTCCAATTTGCGTGCATGCGGCGTCCTTCTGCAAGCAGACGATCTTGTGTTGCGAAATGCTGAAGCATGACAAAGAAGCGGTCGATAGGTTTTTGAGCTGGTCCTTTTGTGACTTTGAACCGGTAGCCGATGTCCATCTTCTGTGGCAGGACTTTAAGGAATTATGCGCTCTGGCAATCAAGCACTATATTCCAATTAAACATAATCCACGTTTAGATGGGGAACCAGTGCCTACCTGGTTTAATCGCAATCTTCGCTCAAAGTACTGCAGACTTCGTAGTCTATTCCAGAGAAGCTTGTCTAAGCCTCAGCTTACGACAAGTTACATATCTGCTTTAAGAGCCTACCAAAGGGAACTACGGGCAACAGAAACAAAGTTTTTGAGGCACCTTGCAATAAATGATGTTATCAGCACCAAAACCTTCTGGACATTTCATCACTCCAAAACTAAAACTAGAAAATTAGTGTTGGCAAAACGACATGGACCTACGACCTGTGAATGCAAAACACAATTCCTCTTCCAAAATTAGTGACTCTTTTGCTAAGGCTGTAGTGGCTTTTCTTAATCCTGTTCAGTCAAATCATGGCACTGCCTACCAAACTGAACACCAACAGTTCATAAGAGATGCTGATATCTTTACCCCTGAGGCAATTGCAGCAACCATCCGCTATTGCAAAAACTCCACCTTTGACTTGGTTGATGGGATACCGATGATTTAACTACTATGTTGGGGGCCACAGGCAATAAAAGCCATTGGACGTGGTAAACCCCGGTCAGGCATGCATCATTTTTTTGCCTCGGCAATTACCTACCACGACAACAATAAAGTCGTCATGTTCTCTCACCGAGGCAGCATGCATCTTTTCGGCCAGCGAGGTGAACGGATGTAGGTTACACAAAAAGAAACGAAACGTGGAATGCAAGTGCAAACCATTGGTGCATGAAGTGAATTTTTAGAAACCCAATGTGGGTGTTGTCGATGGCAATGTCAAAAAAGAAAAAACAAACAAATAGCAACGAACCAGATCAGGTATGCAATGTGAAAATTCCACCGATGGCATCGTCCACAAGGTCGGAGATGATTTCGCAGCAGGAAGATCATTGGATCACAAAAAAAGGCCCAAAACGGTGCACAATAATTGACAGCTCACCATAAATTTAATGTTTATTATTCAATGCATGTAAAAATAAAGAGAACGAGAAAAAGGCATGGTTAGACAATGATCCTTGTAGAAAAGAAACTAACAGGGAAAAACAATACTACCTAATCAAGGTTGGAACCAACCTAATGAGGTAATAATAAGCTTGGGCTTTATGGCAGATAAAAAACTGGTGTCAATTTGTTCAAATGTCTGGGAAATTCCAAGCCTGTTCCAGAGAAACAGGAAATTGTTTAGGAATGAGAACCTAGCGACATTTTTTGACAGTGATGGTGGGACAAATGAAACGAGGTCACTAGCCCTCGTAGACCCTGTGTTTTTGATCAGGTTGCCACGGCATCCAGCCCAGCCACCTTCGCCTTTAATGCACTTCCGAAAGATGGAAAACCCTCTGAGCCTTCTCCTCATAGCAAGGGATTCCCAGCCTAGTTCCTCCCTGAGCAATGACACACTGGAATGAAAGGAGAAGTCCCCAGAAACAAACCTCACCGCCCTGCGCTGGACAGACTCAATTGCATCAATGTTGCATTGAAGATGAGGATCCCAGGTCGTTGTTGAGTATTCTAACAAGGAGCGGACCAATGAGAAGTAAAGTATTTCCTTAACCTTTCTTGAGGCGTGGGAATAGTGCCGGATAAGAAATTTAAGTTTATTTGATGCCCGTTTTACCATCTGAGTTATATGAGGGCCCCAGTTCAGGGTAGGGCTGAAATGAATGCCGAGGTATTTGATATTGTCTGGACGTGTCAACACAGAAGAACCAACGAGATAGTCTGAGATTGAAGGATATGTTGATGAAGCAAACGACATAACAGATGTCTTTGTGACATTGATACTCATTTGATTCTCATCACACCACTTAACAATGGAATCAAGGTCATCCTGAAGGGCTTTGCAATCGGCTTGAGACCTGAAACTTGTAGAGGACAATATCATCTGCAAACAGCCTGATATTTGAGATGATATTATCTGCCAAGTCATTAATATAAATGAGAAAGAGGAGAGGGCCACACACCGAGCCCTGAGGAATGCCACTTGTGAGCGGGTGGGGTTCTGACAGATCACTGCAAAGAAGAACCTGAAACTGCCTATCTGAAATAAAATTTGAGAGCCACAAAAAAAGATTTTCAGGAATGCACAGCCTAGATAGCTTCGATAGAAGAATAGGAATTGAGACTTTGTCAAATGCCTTGACCAGGTCAATGAAAATTGCATCAGTCTGACTGGACTTTCCAAGAGCAGTGGCAATGTCATGCACAAAACTGGTGAGTTGGGACTCGCAAGAGAATTTGCTCCGGAAGCCGTGTTGATGATCAGAGAAGAATTTTTGACCCTCAAGTAACTTATATAAATAGCCAGCTACCATTTTTTCCATAAGTTTAGCTGAAGAGACTTATTGGTCGGAAGGAGGCAGTCGAGAGAGGCTGGCCACCCTTAGGCAGTGGTATCACAACACTCATTTTCCAATCGGGTGGGATTACATTTTGGGCCAAAGATACTGAGAAGAGCACAAAAAGGAATGTTTTAAGTTTGTCACAGTGGTTCTTAAGGAATGCCATAGGAATGGAATCAATGACATTGAAAGTGGAATTTTTATGATGCTTTGGTTGCTTTAACCACCGCTTCCAGGGATACCAAATCAGCATCCCGGAGAAAAGTAGAGCTCGGTTGTGGGTGGCAGTGGAGGTGACATCAATTTTTGGGTTTAGATAATTTTTTAGAGCCAAAGCAAAACAGCTACTTGGCCCAGCATTGGCAGAGAGAGCATGACTGGAGGTTTTGCTATTGTGGAATTTCCAAAACTGTTTTGATGTGATTACGTCATTGATAGCAAGTTTCTGAACAAATCGTGCCTCAATTGAATTCAGATTGTTTTGGTAATCCTTCAAAGCTGCAGCATAAAGAGGGAAGAGATTTTGGTTTGAGGAGAGGAAGAGAAAAGGTGCATCATTTTTAAGTATTTTCGGCGAAGACTGGCATTAAACCAAGGTGGGAAGGACAGATTTCTCATTTTTACTGGTTCCCTCTTTGGGATAAAGTGTTCAATGGTCAAAGTGCAAATTGTCTTGAACTCAGTCCAGAGCTGGTCAACAACAGGATCAAGATTGCAGAAGTCAAGGATAGCAAAGTCAAGTAACCTATCCACTGCATCTCTGTCATATTTGTCAAACTGGTATGTGTGGCCAAGGTCATTTTGGAATGACGGGAGGGAGGGTGGTGCACAACAATCAACCTGGAAGCAGGCATTTATCATAAGATGGTCGCTCATACCTGCGAAAGCTTTAATTGATACAACTGTCGATTGGGGACAATGAAAAATGAGATCAATAGCTGTGCCAATGGTCGGCAAAAGCATGTCTGTGGGACGAGTAACAATATTCACAACTTGGTCCAGAGAAAATCTGTCACACAGGCGCTGCAATCCCTCAGGATATACACAGTCTGATGGGCAAGGAAGGACATTGAGATTGAAGTCACCCATGACAAAAATCGGCGAACTGCTGCCTAGTGCATGTGATTCAAACGCGGAGTGATTGCTGCCAGGAACTCCAAGTAAATTGCTGTAAAGCAGTGAACAGACTCACTGGGTGGCCTATATAGTAGTAACAGATAAGCAGGGGGGAAAGAAAAACCCAGAGAGATTACAATAAATTCGAGTGTTTCACTACTGTGGACAAGCTTGGGCTGCAGGGAATGTTTTACTCCAATGAGCACACCCCCACCTGTTCTAGAACGGTCCCTACGAAAGACTGTATAACTTTTGGGAAGGATGTCATTTTCCACGCAGGAACCATCGAGCCAAGTCTCTGTAACAGCCACACAATCAGCATCAATCGAATCAAGAATGGGCTGTAATGCATAGCGCTTAGGAAGGATGCTGCGAGAATTAAAAAGCAAAAATGAAAGGTTGAACTTGATACTCTTTTTGTTAGTAGGGAATATTTTGTTGTGACAAAGATCCAATGGGTGAAGAAGAGGCTCATCAACAGGTGGTGCATCAGGAAATGGGCCAGAAGTTCTCGCGCCGAAGCGGTAAGTAGATCCTTCCAGCCCATTTCCATCAGCCCCATGCTGAATACGGTTGTGTCAATGTCAACAACGGGATGCATCAATGGCCTAAAAAAGAATTGATGGAGCGAGTAAGCTGGCTTGCTACTCTTTGAGCTCCAGTTTCAGAATAGTGTAAGCCATCACCAGAAATAGCAGATGACTGGATGGAACGAAGATCCAGAAAGTTGACATTGAAGATTTTGGCAAAAGGAGGACAAAGCATCGTTCAGCTTGGAAATTTTTGGTTTATGAAGGGATCATGCGGCCTTGGGGGAATGGAGCAAATATTCATGTTAAAATTCATTCCCGGGTTACCTAGGCAGGCAGTTGCATTGAGGTCGTTTATGAGCCTGGTGAGAGACAAAAGAACCTGGGGGGCAGTTGAATGAATTATGTCGATTTCCCCGATGACAAAGTTGACTAAAAGGCGGTTACAGCTACCCATGCTTTGTAAGCATTGCTGAAGAATGGGATGCACCCCATGAACATCTAGGCCATCCCTCCACCTAGTAAATCTGGAACATGCTCCTACCTTGTCAAAAAATGGGAACAGACGTTTTAAATTTGAGTTTCCAATTGAGATGACAACATCCCTTTTTGGCCTATCACTATTGGTGGAAAAGGGGGTGACAGGGACAGCCTGATGCTGCCTGTATGGGTCCTGGGATAAAGAGCCATTTTTTCTGGCAGAGCGGATAGGTCTCGCATTTCTCGCAGGTATGCTTCCAGTTGGACCTTCCGCAGTCAGCCCTGCAACATGTGAATGAGGAGCTGATGCTCCTGACTTGCACAGCTCCAACACCTGCGCTTTGAGAATGGAGATGTCAGCTGCTATGGATGGACAAGGTGGTGGTGGTGGTGCTGGTGGAGACTTGGGCCTGTGCAGCTCCAGCATCTCTGCTTTGAGTTTGCAGACTTCGGCCCTGAGTGTAGCCACTTCAGCTCTATGTGGGCAAGGTGGTGGTGTGGGCGGTGGTGGTGGAGATTTGGGACTGCTCAGCTCAAGCATGTCAGCTTTAAGGTTACAGATTTCGGACCTCAGTGAAGCCACTTCAGCTGCAAGGGTGCACAGCTTGCAAGTGTATTAACGGGCACCTGCATCCTGAAAGGACACAGACAGACCAGATGATTCAAAGGCGATCCATTGGGAACACTGATCGCACATGATCCATTCATCCGTGTCGTAAGCAGGGTTGGCCTTCGTCTTTTTCGATTTGTTGGCAGCAGGAATTGTCGATTTTGGTTTGGGATTTGGGAGAGGGAGGGGGGTTGGAGTTGGCCCTGGATTCTGCTCAACATCACCACAACGGATCAACAGGAGCAGGAAAATGCAAAAACTCAAGCCAAGGGACGAAGTGTTGTGGCCAAAAAACTTAGTAATTTCATCAAGAGAAATGGACCCTTTTAAGAGGACTGAAAAATGGGAAGGAACCAAAGAATATTTTCTGAACTTGGATTTTTTGTGATGCATGGGTGGCTTAGTGCCAAGCCCCAACGAAAAATAACTGGATGCGGGATCGGAGGTGAATGCAAAAAACAAAAACAACAGAATCCAAAATGAAAAGACGACATTTGCCACTACGGCCATTTCCGACCCCTTCGCAATGAAACAGCCGCCTGTCCTGCAGGTTAAGGTTCCAGATCATAAAAAGCGACTGGCTCCACAGAACAGACGACTACTTCACCACAAAAACGTCAGGAACAGCACAAAAAAGAAATCGAAAAACTGAATTATGGCTCAAACCGTGCTGGCGGCCATGTTGAATTTTTCGAATTCGAGCGCATGCAAATTTTCCGAACCGTTCACGCGGCGGCTGGGAGCAGAATGATCTTTTTGAAAACCTGCTGAGTTTATCCAAGTTTCTTTTGGCATTTTTACAAC
>JASGXE010011062.1:0-15290 GCA_030068105.1 Sinentomon sp. SZTP_YWyxl
TAATGGCCAGTTGAAAAAAACCTGGAAAAACAAGGCCAACAATTTGGCTTTGTTTAATATGCACCAGTGTGGCCTAACCTTGCATAACAATACAAAGAAGAAATCCAGCCAAGCTCAGTTCTAAAGCTTCATAGAGAATTTTTTTTAAAAATTCCCTACTTTGCAGAGGTTTCACAAAACTCCCGACTTTTCCAGAATGGCAAAATTCCCAGACAATGTTGTCTGCGACACTCTGATTGACATGCAGGATTCAAGCAACGAACGTGAATTGCCGCAGAACCATGTCCTGAAAGCTTGAATTACTTTTTTGAATGAAAACGCCTTCCCTTGCTATTTCGCAGTTATTGTTGTTGAAGCATAAAAAAGAACAGATCGCTACGAAGAGCTGGAATCAATTCAGAAGTGTCACTTTCACCGCTTCTCAAAGTCTGAACTGTACCAAGATACACTGTGCAAAAATTCGATGGCATGAGGAATCAAAAATCCACTAAACTGGAGCAGTCGTACATTTTTGTCAGCTAATGGCCATCCATTCCTTTTTTATCTTTGTTTGCACAGTTTCATTTCGACAGTTGTGCATCAAATCGGGAATTGTTTCTGCTCGTGGAACAACTTTGTCGATTTTGAAATTCCGAGAGGGTCCGAGGCTGATGGAACGAAAACTATGGGAACGAAGAACATCTTTAGGGTAAACCTATTGCATTTAGGGACCCAACAAAATGGCAGCAAACCCAATGAAGTGCAGATTTTCCAAAAAATCAATCTGCTAGTTTTTTTTTTATTTTTTGGTTTCGACAAAAAAGCTGCAAATTTTCTGCATCTTTCAAAAGCACACTGAATAAAATGCTGACATTCAAAGAGAGGATTACATTTCAAGCAACACAAATGTGAAGACGACAAAAAATCATAAAGAGAATCGAGAAGAAAGTTTACGTTTGTACAAGTTCATCCGACTATTTTCGTGCAAAATTATCAAAAATCAACCTGTGCAAAAAATCCGTATTTACAGACATTCTTCCTAAGCACACACAAACCAGCAACTATCGATCACAAGTACACACGCATTGATCTCCTGATCGGATGTCTGCAGATTGGGCACAGGGGGTCATCTTGTTTGACCCTGGCCAAGCAGTCAGCACACAAGCAAGTGTGCCTGCATGGGAGAAGCACCTGATTCCTAGGAGCCTCCTGGCAGATGATACAGAGCAGAAATTCATCTGCATTCGACTTGCTGCAACTGGCACCGTAACCGGACTCCTGTGGCGGCTTGCTGGCTTCCCACAGTTTGGCCGGCATGCGGATAAGGTACTTGATGACTGCGAACACGTGACGTGGAATAGTTTTCAGTCTTGAGATTGCAAACGAGAGCAATAGCTTTGATAAGTTTTTCAAGTAAATAACAAGAGCCCAAGTCTCTTCGGCTGCACTGCTGGCAAGGCTCTGACAAAATATCAAGAACTTCTTCATCAAAAGGATCGAGACATCGGCCGTATCGATGCTGAATGATATGGCAAATGGCACACCCCACTTGGCCATAACGAAAAAGGTGAGGGCTATAACGGCCAATCCGATCAGGACGTTCACCCCGTCCTCACTTCCAAGATGTAGAAGACAATCAAGTAGGCTGCTTCCGAGGTACACCACTCCACCCAGTGTGCAGACCATTCCTTCGTATGCGTACGTGAATGGAAGGCACGCTAGCGCAATCACAGATTGGAAAATCACTGGACAGAACTGCCGATCAAGTTGAGGAATTTTGTTGTTCCGGCCGTGTATTCCGAACTGAGGCCAACCAAGTAAAAGACGACGTCCTTTGGCAGATTTGCAGCACCAGCAACCATGCCAGAAATCTCGGAAAAGAGATCTTCCATCGAGTCAACAACATCTTGTCCTTTGTTGGTTATCGTGTTGATAGTCGTCGAAATTAGTGTGCTGACATCACCTGAAGGGAAAAAAGCAACAATGTTACAAATAAAAGACGAAATTCCAAATAAACAATAGGAAATTCCACTTTTTCCAACTGGATATCATAAATTTGTGGCCTGGGCAAAACGACGTGAAGGTTGTGAAAATCCAGATTGATTGTTTGAAATAAGGTTGTGAGAACCATGCCACGTTTGCACCCAGTCATCAACCGACTTAATGTGATTTAGTTGCCTTAGTTTTAGCAGCCCAAATCAATGTTTTTACTTTCAATGGAAAAATGTTTGTGGAATTTCTGCAATTACAAAACAGAGAGAGCAACGTCATTTTTCACTGGATTGCAAATCTTTGCCTATTTTTTATCACCTTATCTCAACCACAAGCACAAAAAAATGCAGCACAATGGTATCTCACCACTGAGACTTGGATCAACCAAAATAAAAATTCAAAACTGCGGTGATGCAAACCAGAGATCAATTTTTAGCAAAAATTCTCCCTCAAATATGGATCAAATTGCTGAATACAAAGTTAAGTATACAAGTTCTGTACCGTGATCGTGTAAACACAGCTGCAAAAGTATTTTGGAAAACACTTTTTACTTTCATTTCACTGCGACGGAAGAATCCAATCTGCTGCATTTTTGTTCCCAGTGATATGACATGCTTCTCATACCACTCTCATTTTCCTCTACCACTGATATGCAGCACCATAATGTGTCACGAATTATCGTGGATTTACCGAACGTTTTCCAAAAATTATAAACATTGTTGCAACTGTTTTGAAAAAACGAAATTCCCTGAGTTTTTACAGCTTTTTTAGGGATTCATTTGGAGACATACCACTAAAGAATTGGTCAAACAGGACAAGAAAAGATTGTTCTTCAGGTGTCATCATCGGAAATTAAAAAAATGAAAACTGAAAAAGTGTCATGAAAACCTGCTATCCTGCTGTTTTATGCAAGTTTCCAGCGTTGTCTTTTTCAAAAATACTCTGGTATTGCAGGTTGCAAAAAAATCGAATATTTCAGGTTGCTGGCAACCATGATAAGGCTACATTGTGAGTTGTGCCAAAAATTTGCCGAAAATGATCGAATCACCAAAGAAATTCCTTTGTGTTTATGCATCACGGAAAAACCAGTTGCATGAAAATGTGCTGCAACTGATCAAATGCATGTGAGCAAATCTTGAAAAATACTGAATTGTGTTCTTTTTGTATTGCGCTATTGCATGCAATTGCGTTCTAAACTTGTCCCCGAAGACTGGCCAAAACCGGGCAAAAAGGTGTGTTCAGAGACTCACGAAAGAAAGTGCCAAACATACCCACGAAATGGACGAAAAAGTAAAAATGATTGAAGACTTCTTGTCACGCAAACACATGTAAAAAAAACTCGCATGCACTGTTCAATAGAGTGGAGTGCAGGAGAATTGAGAACTGCACTGTGCATTGTGCAATACAGTTGATGGATGAAGATTAAGATTGTTCATCAAGAAGCTCCAAAGGAACAAGAAAAAAGAACGTACTTATGAACAGTGTCAATCCCTCGATGACCGAATAAATCCCGTAATAAATGCTGCTGACTGCAGAAGCAACGACAAGGACAGGAGTGGCATGAGTGAACCAGATGCCGCAGTGGAATAGAAAGTTCCCAATCATGGCCGGAAGGCTTATCAAGAAAGCAGTCATGTTTATGATGAAGGATGCGATTGCAGTCATTGTGCTGAGGATGGATGACACCAGGCCAAAAAAGCCGACCATGAAGTTGATAGTCGATGACAGCACGATGAACGGCAAAGTTAAAATCATTTGCAGCATCTTGAAGCAGCAAAAGAAAACGCTGGATCTGGAAAAGAAAGGAAACACATTCAGCACAGGCGTTGTATTCCAACCAAGTTGACATTTCCATTTGGAATAGAGAGTGCATTTCTTTAATGAAAACCAACAGCCAACGTTTTTCAAGCAGATAAAATGGGCCCGCATGGTCATTAAACTACACCCAGAATTTGATAGTTAAAAACCTGACACTGCTGTTCTGCCCGCACAAATTCAAAGCTCCCCCTTCAAAGCAAAATAATGTGATAACAAAATTCACTGGGACCAGAAAAGCTGAGAAGGCCCAAATGATTTTGGTACGAGGGGCATCCAATAAATAACCACCATTCCACTCTGACTTATAAATAATTTGATAAATTCTCATCTTTTCTGTATTTTCCTTTCTAACCATTCAACCACCCTTGCAGCACGGGCACCACCTGCATATCCAATCATAGTCGCTCTGTGTGATGTTTCTTTTGGTGGATTTATAAACCACTGTCACTGAATGTCCCGAGGACGATCATCCAAGGGGAGATGGCACGGGGAAGTGCATTTTCCAAGATCGGGATTAGCCAGAATTCACCGGGGGCCATATCAGCTGAAGAAGTAGGATGCCATCAAACTTCACATTCGTGTTCGCAGGAAACACGACAGTGACATGTGCTGAATGTGAGGGTACGATTTCCCAATGGATGATCAGTTCCCTTCCCTCACTTCGGCAAGATTCAGCCGATGTAAAGCAACAGCAGGCAGAATCTTGTTTATTTTTCTTTAGGAGATTGCATCAGTTGATTTTATGGTCTTTTTGAGGACTGGATGCGACAAAATCAAGCAATGGTTGTCCCAGAAAATGGCACTGGAAAATTTGTCTCTTGGTAAAGACCCAACATCGTTCCCTGGACTCGGGATGCTTCCAGCATTTCCATTCAGCACAGATAGAATATGAATTCCCACAAACTTTCTTTATGGTTAACTGTGAATTTTGCACTTTTCTCAGGCAAGCTTGGTAGAAATTTGAACAAAACGCTCTGCCATTTTCCAGAAAATGTGAGGATTTTCTCAATTAAAAAAAAAACGAGTCCAAAAATAGCAAGCTCAGTTCCCAAAGAGTAAAAAAGATGAGGCATAAACTTGAAATTTTGCTCACGCTCTTTTTGACCACCGCTCGTACAATGACTTGCAGCAACAGGAAATATGCCGTCGGAAAACAAAAAAAGCAAATATCACATGAATTTTTGTGCCATATTAACTTCCCGCCACCCAGAATTGCCAGTCATGCTACCAGGCGACAATTGCCAGTGTTTGCCCTTGGTCCAAAAGCCGATGCAAAATTGGCCGCATTTTTTTATTTTGCAAAATCAGCAATTTTGACCTCTGCAATCCTATGAGAATTTTTTTTATAAAATTCAAACAACGGTTGGATGTGAATGAAAAGAAGGCACACTTCGGAGAAACTTCGGTTTGGCGTGAAACGGAAAGATTGAATTCCGCAAGCGACTGAAGCCACCGGGCGATGAACATCAGCGGAAGAACGTCACTCGGCAATTTTTGTCATTTGCACCAACACAAAGAAAAACTCCTGTGTGTTTCGGAATGTTTACTTTCCATTGGCGTTCGTCGCCAGTCGGCATTCCCGAAGATGGCAGATATATTTTGGGCGAAGGGTAAAACATGACAAACGTCGCTTGGCGGAGTCAGGAGGTTAAATTCAGTGATTATCCTGGTGTCAAAAATAAAATCTGCAGAATGGCAGCACTGCACAACAGAAGCCTCTCAACAGATGTCCCGATACTCTAATCAAAGATGTCTTTCTGCATTGGTAGTCGATTCCAGAAGTTTCAAGTTTTTCCACACCGTATTCATGGTTACACAAAATCGACAATGCATGCAATAATATCTAAAAAAATTTATCGCCAACATCTCTGTTCATCATGAACTAGACTGGTTGAAATTTTAATCAACAGTTCGCAACAGTTCCCCGAGGCAAAATTGTGTGGGTGAAAAAGGTAAACGTCTAGTTTGGATCTGAAAGGTTATCATAACTTTAATCTGATGAGTATTTCACCAAGGAAAAAAAAGTAGAAAGATATTTGAAAAAGATAAGAAGGTAAATGGAAAAATATCCAGGTAAAAGTTACCTGGATATGGCAAAATAATCTTCATATGAAAATGAAGATGCAAAAGCTATTTTCAGTTTGTTCTAAGCACTCTTCCATTGTGCTTTTTACAGCCAGCCCTCTTACCTTTATCTAGTCAACAAATTACGGCTCCCATTCGAAGGTGTCTACGTCACTTCTCCTTTGGCGGTTTCCTGTGTTCATCGAGAAAATCTTTCAACTTTTTCCACAATTCATTTGGATTGTTGACTCTTGGGATGTCGAAGTTCTGCGAGATGTAAATTCCGCAGTAGAGTCCAGCACCAAAGGTCAAAAACAATTTCACCATCATGCGGCAATGCTGCTAAATAAATGCACCAACAGCTAAAGTATGACTTCGTGAAAGGAAAAATTAAAGTCAAGATCTCATGTTCTGCCAGCAGGGAAATGTTTTCCAGAATCTCCACCAAAAGCATGGTGGAGCCAACATCAATTAGCAGTGGTAACATATGCTTGCATGCAACACCCCGAAATTTTTTGAAAATTCAGAACATTCTTCTGCGAAACAAAAATAAAATTTGAAATTGAGTTCAAATTGGCAGAATGCAAACTTTTGGAAAGTTAAGTGCCAGGTGTCAATTTTGCTGCGTCTGACAGCTTCTTGAAGGTTTTTTAACAGTTTTTTTTACTTTTTCCAGAAAGTTTTTGCATCCCAAGCTACAAAGAATGGCACTGAAATTCAAAATTGTCACAACATTGTTGTGCGTCATCATGTCATAAAATAGTGAGATTTCTTCTAACCTATGGACTATGCGCTCACCACACTTTAAACACTATCTCCCACAAACCACTTTTTCCGCCACATGTTGAACTTCAAAATGGAATCTATCATTAGAGGCCAACAACCTGAAATTTGACCAGTTGCAAACCATGCCATGTAGATTTAAATGACAGCAGAACTTTTGCGTTAGCTTGATGACACCAGACTTCAGCAAAATTGCTTAATTAGATGACCAGATATCAAAAATGACTTGCGCTATCTTTCTACTGGAAGAACAAGAATTATTTGAAAACCCCTTTCCTGTGCAAGTCTGGGTATAACGTCACCATGAGAACAGAAAACCCATTCAACAAATATGGAATTCCCGATTTGACCCCATTGCCCATGAACAATGAAAGCAGCAATAATCCACAAAAGACGTGCCAGCGTGTACAAGATTTTCTGATGCCAGGGGTGCCAATCCATGAATTTTTTTCAATCCATGAAACAGAAAAGAAATTCCACACCTCTCCGTTTTTTTTTTTCAGAATATTTTCCTTTCAAAAACTTTCCAAATAAGCAATCGTGCAAAAAGTTGATTTCCTGCATCACGGGAACCAAGAATTTTCAGATATTTCAGAAAAATCTTGGCAACTTTCACAAATCATGCAAATTGGAAAAAAATTGTCAGTTGAAAATTCTGAGATGAATGCAGATGGGTTGACAGTGTCAATTCACGTCGCCATAATTCGCATATCACTGCCCAAGAGTGGCGAAAAATTTTGCAAAATAGGGCAAGAAGGCAATTTCTCAAGGTAAGTCAAGATTGGTCAACCAAAACATTCTCCAAAGAACATTTATAATTGTTAAAATCAGCTTTAGATTTTGTCCAGGAGTGTTAAAGTGCTTGCACGGATCTTCTTTCTGTCCTTGTGTGTGATTTAATTCACTGCGCTTTGGTCCATTCAGCACAGAGAGTGAGGCTGCATTTCAGTGGACATTTACACTTTCCACCCCCGTTGTCTGCCTCAGTGTCGTCCCAGTCACTGTTTTACCGAAGCAGTATAAAACTCTCTGCATCGCTGGGTGCAAGAGCGTTCTGTGCCCTCTTGGTGGATCACGAATCTTTTTAATGCTTTCTTGAAAGAAATTAGCATGTTTCAAAATTATCCTGGGCATCAGCTCCAGGAAAAATGCAAAATTGGGGCTTGAATGGATGTGAGGCAGATTGAAAAACGTTGAGACGAAACTCTGAAAACAAAAAATCCGAATAAGGGGGATGCACCTAAAATACGGGGGTCATTCACAAAGTTTTGAGCCCAACAGGGAAGAAGGCATTTTTGGGTAATTTTGATGCCTTGGTATTGAAGTTTGGTTCTTTTCAGAACTTTCTGCCAATTTTTAGTTTGATCCATCATTGATTTTTTATTTTATGGCCATTTCAAAAAGAGCTCCTGAAAGTCAGAAACGGACAAAAACTGTGAATGAGAAAAAACAACTTTTTTGAGGAAGGTGCATTTTTAGTCAAAAGTCTGGCAAATGTGGGCTTTGGCAACATTTCTGACCAGGGGATGATCCACTGGAACTCTCCCCACTTTCCAAGGGAGTTCAGAAATTTTTGAACTCCAAATGCATTTTCGAAATTTGACAAAAATGAATCTTCGACCAAAAAGTTGCTTTTTCTCATTTTCCATTTTTGCCTGATTCTGACTTTCAGGAGCTCTTTTTGAAATGGTCATAAAATAAAAAGTCAATGATGGTTAGTCCTGAAAATTAACAAATAGCTCCATCCATAAAGGACCAAACTTCAATGCAAAGGGATCAAAATTACCCAGAAATGCCTCCTTCCCTGTTAGGCTCAAAACTTTTTGAACGCCCTCCGTACAAGAATAAGAAAAAAAATCCCCAAAAAGGGAAAACAGGATCGTTGTGACCCTTGCACTTGAACAATTTCCAATTTCGGTTCCAAACATCCGAGATCCTCAAACTTTGATGAAAATTTCCAAACTTTTTTTTGTCATTTTCAGAAATTGTTAAACGTCATGCTGTTTCTCAAATTACGACTGTGAAAAATTCCCTGACAATTGTACGTTTCCACAGGACTGGGCAGCCACACGTCATGTCATCATCAAGTTATCATGACACAATTGGTCATGCTTTCCTGGCTTTCTTATCATCATTCTTCAATATCCCTGGCAATTCTTGAAACAGCAGAATTGGCCAGTTTTCCAGGGGAGGAATGCTGAGTTCAATGACAGCCAAACTTTATCATATCTTAAAAATGGAATATTTCCACGGAGCAAATTCCAAAACTGCTCAGCTGATGATAAGGATATGTTTCGTAGATCGCCGTAAATCAACAGATATTTCATGGACATTCACTGCCATTTTGTTGCCTGATTGACACTTTTCGTCACTGAAAGAGTAAGGCTAAGCAAGAAAGAGATACTTTGATCTCCAACTAGCTTTAAATAGCACAATCATTTTGTTGAAAACCAGGTATTATGAAAAGTATAACTGGATATGCTTGCCTTTCTCGCAGCAATAGCGCATCAATCATATATGAATGAGTAAATTATTTGTCATTGAAATACTGACTTAACCTTTTCCTCAATTTGAGTCTCTTTCCTCAACCTTTCAGAGGAATCACTCTCCTTTGTTAAGTGCTGAGTGATAACTCAGTGTGTTATGACAGTCATCACCAAACACATGACCAAACAAGAGTGATTCATCTGAAATGTAGTGGTTAGTGGTGACTCGCAATTGAGAGCAAGGTGAAGTCAGTAATTCATTGACACTCCCAAAGACTTTTAGCTTCACCCCGAAGCTTCAAACATATTTTCTGTGAAGTATTTTTTTTTTTTATTGAATCAAGATCGCTGGTGTTGGTTCCTGTGTTAAGCTACTCCTCAGAAGGTCATCATTGGAGTAATGGCACGACGGATTGTAATCGAATTTTTAGTTTCATGATTTTCTTGGGAGGGTTGACTTGACAATAAACGACTTCTGACTTCGCAAACTTCACAAATTAATGCTAACTACTTTCTAAGCTGTCGCAAATTAAGGACTGGGTATGGATTCACAGGATTTTTGTTTTCCGGCTTGCCTAAAAATCGCTTACAGCACACTCGTCTAAAATCACAGATTCAATACAAGGGTTGCGAACAAGACTCCATTGACCATTTTAAAATGTGGGTTTATGCTCATGGAAATATGCAAGAAATGTGAGTTAAATCCCCTGCTTATGGACATTTGTGAGACAGCATTTTGTGAGCATCGAACACGCCGTGTTGCAGGAATAAGCGGGAAATGTTTGCTAGCATCACGGAAACAGACATTGATCCCAAATTCCCAAAAATACGATTCCTGACTTGGAAGGATTTTCCCACAGCCTGAGAAAATGCCGGTTGGAGCACTCCCGTGCTGTCGAGAAGGCAGGTTAGAATCAGTTGAAGTTGGTCGGGTTTTTCGACATGAGAAAGTGAGCGCTTTGGAATCCCTCGCATACGAACATAGCTAGGGTCGTAGATTCAGGCAAGTAAAAAAGCCCCATATATCAACAACAGTTTTACGATGTTATGCTGACAAGTTATACACACGATGTTAGTTATACACACCTCAGCTTCTCAGTTAAAACTTACATTTGCTCTTTATTGTGTATGATACAATGAAATGAAATCAATGAAATGTAATTACAGTTATGGTGACAAAATAACGCACACTTCAAGAACAGGAAGAAAAGATCCAGGATGAAAGTCAAATCAGTGAAATGAAACAAACACAGAACGCCAAAATTAAAATAACCTAATCTCTTCATTATATAAGTGCAATCATGAACTCTGAATGCTAAGAAAAGGCCTCGGATTTGCCTATAACATCTCACACAGGCAAAAACTTCATTTTTGATTTCAAAGAAAATCAACAAAAAATAATAAATCTTCCATTTTGGGCAAGACGCATGAAACACAAGCTCTGATTTGAGAATGAATCAGTGCGAAAGCATCGATTTTTTGGAACAGGAACCATCATAAAAGTGCCTCACTTGAAGTGCCCACTGGAAGGTTAATTCTTCTTATCGTGTGAGTTTTGGAAAGCCTTCCATGTGCAATTGAGATGAAGTAAATCAGTGAAAATCAGTTAACAGGGCACATACTGTTGCTCGAAAAATGGGCAAAAATTAGAATATTTGTAAGGTGTTTTTCCAATAACAGAACAATTCCACCAACAGAAAGATCACAAAACTCCACTGACCTCACGAGCCGCTGGATGTCAGCTAAATCAAAGATTTAAACGTTGGTAACAAATGCTTGTGATGTGAAAATTGTGCAGTCTGTGACAAAAATCAAATCTCATCCAATTTCATGCGTGGCTAACACTTGGAAATAGAAGATAACTTTACCCATCTATGAAAGAGTTGAAGCAAATAGGAGAGAGCAAAATAGCAGTAAAAAATTATGCTGAATGCAACCTCTGCAGGAAACATTAACCAACTGCACTTCCACTGGGAATGCACTTGTGTTGACTATGGCAGGATCATCAGCTGAGGTCAGCCATGATCATTTGTGCTTAGCTGATAATCCAAGTTAGGGAAAGTACAGTACGTTGCAAAAAACCTGTTACATATACAGGGGGAATGGGAGATGATGATTTCCATTTGCAAAATACTTGTTAAGACATATGAAGACGCAATGGAAGAAAGTGATTTCCTTTTGCAAAATGCTTGTAACACATATTGGCTTAGATGGGACAACCAGCGAACAAGAATCACTATGCGGTCAAGGACTACATTGTTAAAATTGTCCCATGTAAGCCAATATGACGTGTTACAAGTATTTTGCCAAAGGAAATCGCCTTCTTACAGAACGTCTCCATATGTGTAACAAGTATTTTGCAAATGGAAATCATCATCTCCCATTCCCCCTGTATCTGTAACAGGTTTTTTGCAAAGTACCGTACATCCCCTACCCCCAAAGTGGACAGGAAACAGTCAAACTTGCCTGGTAGGTAAGAACGATCTTAAAAAACATCAACCCACTATGGTGTACCTCCACTGCACCAATTTGAAGTTTAAGATAAGACATTTTCATCATGAGCCTGTGGACTTTTTTTTATATTTCTCTCGCCGATCTCACTGAGTGTGCAAAGCACATGGATTGACTTCTGATAATTCGTGCCATTTGGAGTGATAGAAAACCATCTCCTCGTACTGACCAAAACTTGCCCATTCCTGTTTTTGCTTTTGTCCTTTGCAGACTGTCGTTCCAGTCACCATTTTAATTGTAAAGCAAATTTAACAGTGCGGTTACGAAATGTGTAGGCTAGAAACAAAACAGAGAGAGAAAAATTCTAAATTCTGATTCCAATTTGTTTTAACCCCATGTATTTACATGACAAGATAGAGAAAAATTCAGTTCACAGTTTCTTTCAACACAGGTGTGCTAATTTATCATAGTTCTATAAAAATGTTGGGCCACAGGAGACTTTTCAGAATTTTAAAGCACGGGGCAATGCAATTCCCAATCTTTTATGCACTGCAAGCGCATTACATGAATATGAATTTTGCATCACATGCAAAATTAGGAACCACACTGCTCCATTTCAAAGTGAAAAATCTCCTTTGGCCCTGCATTTTAAAAAAGACTCCAAATAATGCACAGGAAAAAAGTTTGAAAAGAGAAGAAAGATGCAGACATCTTTTTCTCTGTGTAATGCTGCAAAACTTGAGACGTAAGAATAAATTCATAATTGCTGGATATGAAAGGTGGCTCAATCAGAAATGAGCATACGAAAAATTATCAATAAAAGCGAAAGGCAAAAAACATACAAGATCAGTTGAATTCTTTCCAATCAAAATAAAAACATCCAAAAACACTGCCAGACAATTATTCATTTACAAAATAAAAATTCTGCTTCTTGGGGAACCCATACAAAAAACAAATGTGGCCCCATTGATCAATTAGTTGAGAACCCCTTTTTGTTATTAACCTTAGAAAATCCAAAACATCAGAAATATTCCTGCGTTCCCTTGTATACTGGCGGCGGAAAAAGATTACCCATACGTGTGAAAAATTTGCATTATTGAGATTTTAGCAAAAACCCATGCTGTAGAAATAAAAGATCCTCTTTCATCACTAACGTCAAAATCTGACACCTCTAGAAAGCTCCGTTGCAATTTGGCACTTTAATTTCTACCGCCTGCATAAGAGTAAAAAGAAAGAAAAAAAAGTTTCGGAGGCTACAATCAAATGGGAAAAACACATGTATGAGTAATCTTTTTCCGCCGCCACTATACATGCAGCCAACAGTGTGCAGTGCAGGAATTCTTGAATGCAAACCTCCCTAACAAATTAATACTCGGTCATAGTCCCTTTCTTGGATTGATCTCTGATCTCACGCAACCATTTACCCACCTGACATGATTTTTGGCAGATGTGCGAGTCGATTAGTGAGGAAGCTGAGGATCGCATCAAACGCTGCCAGATGGGCACCATGCTGTCAAAAATAAGATCATCTGGGATGCCATGCCTGCCATCATGGATCCTCAGCCACATGGCAGCAAATGTCTCTGGTCTTGGAGACTGTTACATGCCTCCGAAGTAACGGGGACTTGGGCATTGCGGTCATTGCGGACTAATGGGGACTTGGGCATTGCGGTCATTTGCAGCAAATGTTTACTCATCATCCTTAATCAAACTAAAACTTGCTTTGTGTTGGGATTCACTGATAATTTATGATCCGCCGTGTGGAGGGCAACTGGTGAGCTGAACAATATTACTGAGAGAAAGGCAGAATGTTACCCTGAACCAACCATTTCTGATGAAGCGTGAGCATAATGGAGGATTCACACTCACTATGTAATTTTATTTATTCTTCTTTGCGCTCGCAGATCAGCATGGTCGACATTTTTGGAAGCATCTTGCTCTCTGTTGACCAAACCACCGTCCATGGAGAGCAGGATACATCCGAGGTGTCAGCAGTGTTCATCTGCAAGTGCAATGGAGAACAAATCGTCTGGTGAATGTAAAGCTGCATCAGAATGGCCAGGACTTTTTAGTGCGACTAAAAACCCACGTCAAAATGGACAGATTTTTCGCATCAGATTTTTTCAGATCCATGACAGATTTGCAGTCTCAACAATGGGCAATGGTCAATGCTCCAATGCAAGTGACGATCTGACAATTGCTCCAATACAAGTGACGATCTGTGCAATTGACAATCTGACAAATGCTCCAATGAAAGCGACGATCTGACAATTGCTCCAATACAAGTGACGATCTGTGCAAGAGACAATCTGACAAATGCTCCAATGCAAGTGACAATCCAATTACAAGTAGTGTGACAATCTGTTTTAGACAGACGATCTGGAAAAGTCTGACACAAAAAAAATCTGTCCATCCTGACGCAGATTTTTTGTCGCACTGAAAAGTCTGGTCTTTCTGATTTGTTCTGATTCTTGAAGTTTCCATCTCGCCTGTGGCGAATTGCTGTAATAGAGCCCACTGAAATTAGCAAGAATGGGATAGGCACGAAAGCAAGCAATTCTTCACTGGTTGTACCTGTGGGAAGCCAGGAAACTCCTTGTTTGGAGCAAAGACTGAAATTGAGTCATTGGCACGAATTCTTAATTTGGAAGGAAACTCCCAGAAAATTGACCTTTTTTCTGAGAAAAACTTTCAGCATCATAAGCAAAGTGCCGGACAACTTCAGCAAGAAAATTGATTGCGTTGTTCATGGTGAGTATGGGGAGATGCAAACATTACTTAACGTGCGATTAACTGATTTAAATGCTTAAATATAATAAACAAAAAATTCCATGCATAGGCCATTTTACCTTTTTTTCAGAGACAAAGCTAAGGCCACTGACCTTGTTGCAGAATAATTTTGTGGACAACACAAAATAAATCTGCCTATTTGTTCCTACTAAAACAGCGGCAAGAAAAATTTAATTGCTGAGGATGGAGAATTTCTCAAATCACCTCAACCATAGACTGGCATTGGCTGTGGTGCTTACCCAAAGGTTAATCCAGAAGTTTTCTGTTCGTTCTAATAGAGTCATTGTTCTGATCCCTGATGCCAGAGTGATAGGTCGTGAGGAATGGAAATCCGCCAGAGTTTAGAGTTTTTCCGAGGAGATACGTCGAGCGACCTAATTCCTCGAAAAAATCCAAACCCCGGAGGATTTCCATTTTCCTCGCAACTTATCTCTCCGCCTTGAGAGTTGCTTGTTGTGTTTCACCAGAGCTGGACAGATCACAAACAAAAAATAAAAAATTCTCTTCAGCTGAATCACAACCAAAAATGATTTTGAACTCAACATGAGACATACTCATGGCCCAAAACAGCATAGGACAGTTACATTTGAATTGCTATGTAGATTCACCACGCAATTGATGCAAAATAACGAGCTCCCCAATCCCCCCTTACCTCCCCTAATCCAAATACTAAATTGACTCAAGAAAAGTGCGAAATTAGAAATAGCTTTAAGACCATTTGAATTCGATTTGAAGAAAGCATAAAAAGGAAGGAATTGTAATCTAAAACAAATCCCGCCCAAAGTGGTAACCGAGCGGCCAATCCCAAAAAATTTATCTTAGCCAAATCACAATTTAATTACCAAGATTGAATCAAAAAGCAACATAAAAAATTCAAGGAATCAACACCAAAAAAAGAGTTCCTTTCCCCTTAAAACTCCCTACAAA
>JASGXE010011063.1:0-15405 GCA_030068105.1 Sinentomon sp. SZTP_YWyxl
AAAGCACCTTATTGGGAATGAACGACTGACACTTCAGAGAGAGGGGAGAGAGAGCGAGAGAGAGAATGAGCGAAAAAGAGAGAGGAGAGTGGAGGGAAAGAGGGAAGAGAGAGGGAAGGGAGAAAGACGTCTCGTCGGCGACGAGAATAAAGTCATCAGCAACGAGAATAAAGTCCTCGTCGACGAGAATAAAGTCGTCACAGACTAGAATAATGTCTTCGCGACGAGAATGTAGTCGTCGGCGAAGAGAATGTTCCGTCGTCGCTAAAAAGAAAAATGAAATCATTTCTCCAATTGTGAGCTAGCCTTCTACACTTCCGCAAAATTCAGTTTTGACTTCAGTTTTTAATTTCCTGATGGTCGTTCTCTAAACACTAAGAAAAAAACTAACAAGATAGTATCCTGGAGGAAGCTAGTGCTTGTCCTCGCACGCGGGTATATCCATAGCTAACTGGGTGTTCGTTTTATGCATGCTTAGTGGCATGTTGTTACGTTCATGTTAGAATGGTTTTCGCATGCAAATAAGTATCTTACGCATGCTTCTTCGCAAAAAATTGGAAAAATTTGCTCTGGTCGGCTGGAACTGGTCGAGTCATTTCGAACCGCAACCGACCGATTCACGAGAACGACGGATTCGAGCCTACAACGCCACCAACAGAGCCAACAACGCACGCTGATTTCTGAAGGTCGAAAATCTTACTCTATAAGAATAAAAATCGGCGATGTATTGCGACGGCGGAATAATTGTACTCATGCGTGTAAAAATCGCGACTGTTCAGTTTTTCGCTAAAAACTCCATGCTGCAGAAATTAAAGATCCTCTTTTATAACCGAGGTCAAAATCTGACAGCTCCAGAAAGCTCTGTTGAAATCTGGCGCTGTTAATACAGCCATGCATAAGAGTTAAGAGAGAGAAAAAAGTTTCGGAGGCAACAGTTAAATGGGAAAAACGCCTGTATGAACACATGAATTCGGTCGCGACTGGAAAAACGGGGTTTGTCAAAACAACAAAATGATGTTCGAACTGCCATAGTCGTTTTTCTTTATTTTTGAACTCCTGCGCTCGCTGCTCTTTCTTGTCACAAAGTAAATACTGGAATACAGTGGTTTTGAATTTTAAATTATGTGGATTGCCGCGGCATTTTTACTTATGATATGATCATTCATTGAAAATGCCCAAAGAAAATGGTTGCAAATAAACACACAAAAATCTCCTCAGCTTCACTGTGGGGTTCAGGTTAGTGCAATTTTAAGAACTAATACTAATCAAGTATCAACAACAGTTTACTATAGACACACGTTACCATTGCTCGCATGTCCCCACATCCGTTATCAGATACACCCAACTTCCAGAGCCTCTCTCTTTGGGGAAGTCTTAGTGACGGTCTTTTGGAAAGAAATAATCATCATTGGGTCCCTTGGATGCAGAGCCCTGAGGCTGGTGGTACAACATGCAAATTGTGACATCAGTAATGGTCCAGGCGAGATGTTGGCAAATTTCACCTGAGAACAACTGCTCCAGCACTGACCGATCCAGGAAACCAGTAAGTCCCGGCGACGTATTTTATTAATGGACACGAATCGGGGCATATCCCAATTTTTCGCATGGACAAAAATGCAAAATAAATCTAACCTAACCCAACCAACCTGACCTACCTAACCTATCCTAAGTAACCTGACCTATCTTCTTGGTTTGGGTCCCTTTGCAACTTTCACTTTGCAACATGCACTTTGCAACCGTCCATTTCGCAACCGTGCATTTCGCAACCGTGCATTTTTCAACCATGCATTTTGCAACCGTGCATTTGGCAACTGAGCATTTTGCAACCGAGCATTTTGCAACCGTTCATTTTGCAACCATGCACTTTGCAACCGTGCATTTAGCAACCGTGCATTTAGCAACTGTTCATTTATCAACCGTGCATTTTGCAACCGTTCATTTGGCAACTGAGCATTTTGCAACCGAGCATTTTGCAACCGATCTTTTTGCAACCGTGCACTTGGAAACAGTTGATTCATCTGGTGTGAATCGTCAATCGGCGACTTTCTCTTCAACAAGTCTGAGAATTTTGAAACCCGAGAAATTCACTAGTTTTGTGCAAGAACAGGTGTTGATTTTTTGTTCTTCAATCAACAGTGAAATGAAATCAAGATGCGCCCGACAGACTGAGCAATCCTTATCGCGGATTACCACTTTCAGCAATTTCAGCATGGTGATATGAACCCATGCAGGGTAATCTGAACATGTACCTACATATAGAGCTTCGGTCCGGATTGTCTTGTAGGGTGGCCGCACTCCCACTGATCCACCCCATGATGATCAGCCAGTGGGAGGTAGTATGTGAAACAAGCCTGGATTTGAACGGAAGCACTGGTTCTTCAAATCTAAAAATTTGTATCCTGGGTTTCTTTACTTTTATACTAAGATCAACCATACGTTTTTTTTTTTGGAAACCGCACCCATGTTATCTCATTAAAACACGTCAACTCAGCCGAATCTCCCGCTATATGTTCTAAGGGAGGAGTGATGGGCCCTCTATTATTTCCATCAATATTATAGGGATCCAAAAGTCCCTTTCCACAGTCCTAATATTTCTCCACAATTTAGGAGTGTTTATCACTGTTGTCCCTGTAAATTGCAATCTGTCTCAACGTTCCTCTGGACAAATTTTGCAGCATTAATGGAGTGTTTGACGAACAACCTCATAAAAATGGTGATTTTCTTGGGCCCAAAAGCGAATGCAAGTTGTAACAGCAGCGGCTGCTTGGGCACGTTGCATATTCATTGCTGAAAACCTGTCTTTGTTCTGATTTCAATAGGTGAAACAGCAGGATGTGCAAAAATCTTGGCAGATTTCGGGTTTCCATGTGCATCTTATGACATGACAAGCTTTCCTTTCGAGCTTGCATGCCAATTCAATTTCAACATTTTACTGCCAATTTTCTACTCAACTCAATCAGTCAATTGGCGCAGGCAATTCTGATTAGTTCGCAGATAACGTCAGCTTCACGGCAAATACACGAATCTCCCAAAGCGGGCGAATGGCCAGACGGAACCGAATTCGAATCATTTGTCAGTTCATTTTCAATCCTGCCAGTTCCGAAGGCAGATGTTCAGTGCTGCGAACTCTTAGCACTTGGTGTTCAGTTTAGGCAGTGTTTGGGTTTTGTTTTATTCCACAAGGACAATTTAGGATTGTTGATCGGGCATAATATCTTAGCCCTGGCTGTGCCACCGATTTTGGGGCATAATTGATTAGCCTGAACATTTCTTGGCTATTCCTTCTGGCTATTTCTGGATTCTTCTGCAGAACACTTCTGTTCGGAACAATAGCAACCCCAAGGAATACATAACTTCTGCGGGGGTAAGTCTTTGCTTGGGTAACATATAGTTCTGGACTGTTGGGTAGGGAAGGCCTCGCCTCAAGATGTCTTTGCAGAAAAGAGTGGTCTTTGCGGAAAAGAGTGGTTCAAATAGGAAAGCCAATAAGGTTTTGGACATCAAAACAAGTTCCCAAATATCACATTTCTCCAAAACTTTACTTTGAGACGTGCAACATCTCTTCACAAGACGTTTGAAGATCGAGTACATTTTTTGATGCATTGCACTGAATCTTTTCAACATTAGGCTCTTGGATATTTTTCATGGATACCTACATAGTCAATTCTCTAAATCTCATTAACGTTTTCTTCATGCCATTTGAAGGAGAATTATTGGCAAATGCCTGTTGTGGGAGTTTTCCAAGACACACTTCACATTTCAAATTTCTGTGAGTCCCAAATACATTCATGGGGTTGGGAAAACCTCGCGACTAAATTTTGGCTATGCACACTGCAGAATATCACAAGGGTGGTGTCATACCCTTTTCTATTTTCAGTTGAATTTTGGGGAAAACCTTTTCCTTCGTTTCACATCTCGACTGAGCCAATAACTCACAAAAGGCCATGTCACATCAGGCAAGCCAGAGTCGATAGCAACCAGAGGAGATTTGAGGGCCGAAGAGCACTTGTGCCGAGCTGGTCTCAGACCAAAAGTTCAGTTTACGGCCCTCGTGCTGGATCATTTCCCTTTTCGTTCGCATTCGAAAAAGACTTTCTTTCGTTACTGAGCGGTAGAGTCGAAAGTGGATTGGACACTGAAGTGCGCGGGTCGTTCACCAAAGTGTGTTTTAGTCTGTCTCATCTGTGCCGTCTTTCCACATAATTTATTATTTTATTATTCTCTTTTGAGTTTTAATCTTTTCCATTTTACTTCATCCTTTTGCATATTGTATTGTTTTAATTGCATTCTTGTGAGTTGTTGGAACTTTGGTTCAATATAGGCTGGTTACAGATACTTTAAAAAGCGTACCATTGGTTTCAATTCACGGAACAACCTTTTTGAAGTGTTTCTTCAGCAGATCAGAAACAGGCACTCTTGGACCGACTTGAACACCTCTTTCTGTTCCGCCGAAGAAAACGCTTTTATCTTCGATCCTTCGCCTTCTCCGCAGTAGAAAGGTTCAGAAAGGTTATTGGATCTGTGTCTGAATGATGTCGATTGTTTCAATAGTTTAAGCCCACCATGCACCGTCTCCTGGTCGAAAATTGCTCTTCAACAAGAATAAAAGAGTTGCTACCAGCCATTCCCCGCACTTGAGGGACTTTTGGACAACCCGGATTTTTTCCGAATGGAGACACCACGCCATCCTTGCAGGCTTCAATTTCTCGGAAAGAGAAAGTCGCCAATTGACGATTTTCATCAGAAAAATCAACTGTTGCGAAGTGCACAGTTGCAAAATGCTCGGTTGCCAAATGCTCAGTTGCCAAATGCACGGTTGCAAAATGCTCGGTTGCTAAATGAACGGTTGCAAAATGCACGGTTGCTAAATGAACGGTTGCAAAAAGCTCGCTTGCCAAATGCACGGTTGCAAGTGCACGGTTGCAAAATGAACGGTTGCCAAGTGCTCAGTTGCTAAATGAACGGTTGCAAAATGCGCGGTTGCACAATGCACGCTTGCAAAATAAACGCTTCCAAAATGCACGGTTGCGAAATGGACGGTTGCAAAGTGCACGTTGCAAAGTGCAAGTTACGAAGTGGGTATTTACCATCTTCTTTGTTCAGGCTATTTTTCCCACTTCTTATGGGCCGAGACTTTTACATGGGGTTAGATGGAAAAGCGCCCGATTCGTATAGATTAATCAAATAGGCGAGGTAGTACAGTTATTGCTCCAGCATACACAGTTTCAGGCAACAAAACGTACCTAAGTTAGGTACATCTGTTTTTTCAGCATTTTCAGCCTGCCCGCAGGTTGACTTGAAATGGCGGATTCCACCGGATCGGGGGACTGGGATAGAACGGACTGAGGCAGAAGTGGACTGAGGCAGAATGGGACAGAGGTCGAATTGGACAAAGGAGGGAGTTTTGGAGGGAATTTTTGCTTGGAGGTGGTAGCTTACACCTGTCCTAACTTAACCTAACCTAACCTGACCTAACCTAACCCGCAGAAATGAAAAAAATCAGCTTCCAAAAATGCAAAAATTCTGCCTCAGTCCACTTCTGCCTCAGTTCGTTCTGCCCCAGTCACCGGTCCCATTCCACCAGGTGAATTTCAACCAAGTGATTCTACCAGTGGAATTGCCGGATTCTACCTATAGAAACAGGCGCTCTTTCACGTTCATAGCTGAACACGAAACTCCTTTCGAAAAGTGCCAACCAAAGAACTCTTTTTTCGACCTTGTGGTGCGCCGCCGAGGGAGGCTTAAAAGTAAAATTCGAATCGCACTGTCTGAGTGGGAGACCGACGGAAACTTTGCCAAAGGCAGGACAAAAATGGCAGAAATGATCTATTTGCCTGAAAAAATCAACTTTGTTCTCAAGTCATTTTGAGTTGTTGGTGCTGTTTCGTTACCAATCGTGTAAAGCAAAGACTGCTGAACTTCAGCCTAAAGTCAGAGTCATTTGGGGTACATTGTGGTAAAGTCCATAAATTCAGGCAAAGTTCCGGCGTACTTTTACAAAATCGCAAGGTTGACTAGCTGTAAGAATTACCACCCAATTTCGCAGTACCTATCTCAAAGCGCTGGATACATCTAAGCATCCATGCATGCTAACTAGTCTGGCCCCTGCTATACGTGGTTAGGTAACCCAAGCCAAGTTGCATGTTTCAAGACCGCAGCTTTGAATGCGTCTTAGTATCTTTTGGCATTCCTTGACGCATCCCAAATTAGGATCCTTGTCGGCATAGGTGATTCATTCATGCTACGAGGAAATGACCAGAGAATGAATACTTGTTTGTAAAAAAATGATCCAGATGGACGGTGAGAAACTTTGAGATGCTTGTTCGTGTCCAAGTTTCTCAGGCATGCAAGAAAGAATATGCAGGCAAACTAAAAGTTGCTTTCATTCCATGCAAACAAGCAAGTTCGCACAAAAGATACTGCTTTATGTACACATTGGGAACGCTCTCGGTAGTTTTTTTTCTTAGATTGTAGGTTTCTACTTTGGCCCAATGTATTGGTAATCAAATTTTTTGTGACGGCGACCCAGACTTTTACTGAAAAATCATAAAATTTAATCAAAAAATCCCAATCCAGAGTCTTTTGCTGGAAATATCATTTCGCGACCTTAAACTAACATTTCACCCTGTGCGGATCGTTAAAAAGATTAATTTCATAAAGACACTATCCTATAAACAAACAAAATTTGCGGAATTTGCGTTCGCAAACCAACCGAAAACAAAACGCAAACAATTACAAAACGGAACTTTGTTATAGCCAAAGCCGCATGGAACAAAAGATTCGCTGGCTTCAGTCTCTCCTCGCGCCTGAATTGATGTCAAACCGCATATGTCTATCGAGATAAACAATTTCACACCACTTTTGTGAGCTCCATCATGAGACCGCATTTCCAAAGTTCCAAGCTGCGTTTACTTGCTGCCATTATTAATGATCTGCGCAAACCTGTGTTTACATGGCCTCATTTCATCGCGTGAGAGAAACTGGAACGCCAATTTACAAACCCTGCCGCGACTTTAGATGGCAGGCCGGGGCCCCAAGCGAGCATTTGATTTTTCCGAGAGGGGACAGGGTTAGGTCAGGTTCAGATAGCTTTAGGTAAGAAAAAACAATATATTTTTTCTTGCGAGTGAAGGGCCCCAATCGAGCATTCTTGCACAAAACGCTCTCTGCCATCAAAAGTCGCGGCAGGGTTTGTAAAATCGCAACCGGAACCCAAACGTGTGGCGACGATGGCGCGCAAGGATGCTCATCAGTTCAAGTTATCACTCCATGCTACCAAAGAATGACTATGAGCTCGTATTAATGGTGTCCCTTCCTTATTCTTTACGCGTTGCATTTCCGCATCCGGCATCTCGCAGGCGGACAAATAGCGCAATGTTTAATCAGCTTGGCAAAGAGCAACAAACAGCAAAGCTTGTTTTCAAATGCCAATATAGCGGTGGGATGGGTTCCGTTTCACATGGTATCATGTGAACTATTTTATAATTACATTGAACTAATTACACAATCTACCGCACCAAACTTGTGATAGTTCGAGCCGATGAAAGTGAAATTAAACACTGGCCATCAATATTGTTCTAAACAATCTAAACGTATTTTCATGAGCGTTGCCAACAATGTGAACGTTGTGGTTTTCTATACCCAAAGAGCTTGCCCGGCTAAAACCGCAGGTACAGAAAAAGCTGCGTTTTTCAAAACCAACTTATAGCTCATTTGCCAACTGTATGGCGATCAATTTTATGCCCTACTTTGGCATAGATGGATCAAATAATTGGAGTAGGTACCATACATCATTATACACGTACATGCCTATCGGAATAATGATCGATGATAAATAAATGGTGTACCTTCATAGCTGTCGCATGAGAGGTTGATGTTCGTAGATTATAAATTTCCTTAAATTGTTGCCAATGCCATTGTACTCGCTTGTATAGCTTGTATGCTTGTATAGTGGCGGCGGAAAAGATTACTCATACATGTGTTTTTCCCATTTGATTGTTGCCTCCGAAACATTTTTTTCTTTCTTTTTACTTTTATGCATTTGGTAGAAATTAAAGCGCCAAATTGCAACGAGCTTTCTAGAGGTGTCAGATTTTGACATTAGAGATGAAAGAGGATCTCTTATTTCTACAGCATGGAGTTTCTGCTAAAATCTCAAGAATGGAAATTTTTCACATGTATTGGTAATCTTTTTCCGCCGCCAGTATACTTGCTTTACATATATACCAATATCAAAACAATGATTGTCCCATGGTAATTCAAGATTGTCCGTCATTTTTTTATCTCTCCTTGCTGAGGAAACAATAAAACTAGAAAAACTTATACTCATATACAGATCCACTCGCGTTTAAATTGATTAAATATTCGTTCATTGCCGCCTGTTCCAAACGTGAATTCCTTTCTGTTGCCGAGAAAAAGAGAGAAAATCATGGACGCAGAAACCGCTCTGTAACAGTACTTTCAGTGGGGCACAGCTGGACGGCCAGAGGTGGGTTTGGTTTAGGTTAAGAAATAGGTTACGGCCTTTCATCATCGAGGCAACCAGTATCATAACACAACAACTATCACTGGAATCTGTGCCTGGATTTCGGACCAGAACTCAGTAAGACTTGGTAACAGTCGGAGGACTAACTAATGGGTAGGTATAGGAGCAGCTAGAAGGACTAAAATAAGTAGGACCGGACCCAGTCTCAGTGCAGGACCAGGTATCAGTATAGAACCAGATTACGGTGGGATAAAATATCAGCAGGACGATAGATTACAGTCGGATAAAATATCAGCATGCATGGCCATGAAATGGCAGGACCAGGTTTCAGTTGGACCTAGTATCGGTAGGACAGGCAACAGCAAACCCATAGGCCCACCCCGTAACGTCCGAAGGATTTCCCGCTATTTTCACAGATATGTTCCAATCTTCTCACTGACACGCAGGAAGCGGTGCAACAGAAAACAGATGGCCAGATGCCCCACAGCACCTGTCAAACCATGCTTTTTCGGTCACGTATTTCTGTGAGTTGTGATGAAGAAGTCACAATGACAAAATTAATGAAGCCTTCCTTTTTCAATTTGCATCGCGATTCCGGAGGACACTGGAAAGCGGTTTTCCCAAACATCGATTTTGAGAACGTTTTGTGCTCGCAAGATCAAGATCAAGCAAATTCTCTTCTGGAGCATATCGAAAAAAATCATTTTTGTGCGAATACGAATATGGGCTTTTATGTATGTGGATAAATAAGGCGGACTGAAAAAAGAAGCGCGCGGTGTTTCTTCACTTCTGATGTCTGGTTCCCAAAACACATCTTTTTTGAACTTACTATGTCCAATTTGGCTTATATGGATCACAGCAAGGTCAATGAACTCGAATAGTTTTGTTTACAATTTGGTTCCAAAAAATGAAATTTGTTTCCAAGTTTATTCCAAATTTGTTTCCAAATTTAGGTTCACAATTTGTTCCAAATTAATTTAAAATGCCGCATTTTTAATTCAAACAAGTTTAAGTTTCGACTTGAAAAAATATAAAGACGGAGAGTCAGCCATATCAAAAGCTTAAAAACTTACGTTTTGAAACGCACGAAGCGACAAAATCCTCATATATGCGAAATCGATTCCAAAGAATCTTACACTTCTGTTGGTCTTGTCATGTCTTCAAATCGCACAATCCACAAAAGGGAAGCACATCTCGATCACTGCAGTGCACAAAACGTTATCGAACCACAATGCACAAAACATTCCGTTTTTATTAAAAGATTTTGCTATTAGGTTCACCAAAATAACACATCACCGAAAGAAGTTCAGTTAACTCTCACTGTTTCAGAAATTTATGTAGAAAGGGAGTGAAAAATAAGGCTTTTATTTCTTCAGTTTTAAATTTACCTATCATTTTAAATATGACAATTTCGCGCATATTAATTTTTGAGAGAGAGCATATTGATTAAAGGTCCAGCCAGGCCGCGATTTGTAAGGGGTGCCGCGGGGATTACTAAACTCCCAACAGAAAATTGAGCCCTCCAAGTTGAGCCTCGGAAAAAATACGAAAAAAATACAACTCGAATGTCCAATTTCCACATAGAGAAAAGTGATCACAATACTCCTAACATAGTTTCCGCAATATCCGTCTCAAACTGATCAGTGCCATTGACAATTCAGTTTCCACCACTTTAGTGTGAAAAAAAGAAACAGCGCATTGACAATTTCAATTTCCATGCAACTACCCGCAGCGCCATTCAAATCCACTTCCAAATTCCATGTCAAGCTAATGATAATAATGAAAATTTGCAGATTCAAATTTGCGTGTAAAAATTACCACAGGCAATTTTCAATATTCGGCTTGCATTTTCCGTGCAAGACAACAATAATTCATTGGTCACTGACAATAATTCAGTTTCCAATTTTCGTATAAAATTTAATTACGAAACTGATAATTCAGTTTCCAATTTTCGTGTATACGTAAAACTGATATTCAGTATCCAATTTTCGTGAAAACTGAATTACGAACTGATAATTCAGTTTACAGCTTTCGCAGTGCAAAACTGGATTAGGTATGTGAAGTGATAATTCAGTTTCCAATGTTCGTGTTAACAGAATTACGAAAGTGATAATTCAGTTTCCAATTTTCATGTAAAACTGGACTTCCACATTGTTAATTCAGTTTCCAAATTTCGTGTACGTAAAACTGAATTACGAAACGGATAATTCAGTTTCCAATGTTCGTGTTAAATGAATAATTACGAATCTGATAATTCAGTTTCCGATTTTCGTGTTAACAGAATTACGAAAATGATAATTCAGTTTCCAATTTTTATGTAAAACTGGACGTCCACATTGTTAATTCAGTTTCCAAATTTCGTGTAAAACTGAATTACGAAACCGATAATTCAGTTTCTAATGTTCGTGTTAACTGAATTACGAAACTGATAATTCAGTTTTCAATTTTCGTGCAAAAACTTTCCTGCAAAGTGATATAGTTCAGTTGCAAGACTCAGCCCAGCATCATCAAGCGTCGGAACCATTCACCCGAGCCGTAAGAAACTGAAAAGACTATGATGTGTCGGAGACCACGCTCGGTCGAGATGTCTCGCAATTTGGTTTCAAGGATTCGCAATTTCTCTCGGCCACCCTGCAATAACTAGCATAGGTTATTCTATCTCCAGATTCCACACTTCGTAGGAAGCCATCTAAATCCAGCACCTTTGCTGCAGTTTTCACTGCAGTCATTCTTTGCTGTACAAAAAAGAAATCAGAGTTTTAACCGAAGATGGGAATTCCGGGAAATGACATGGATAACATGACCATTCGCGTGGATCCAATCTCAATTTCATCCATGAAAGACGGAAGGATTCCCGGAAGGTTTCCTTTTCGGGTGCGAAACAGATGAAAGAAAATTATCAGACTCAATCTCGATTAATTTCGAAAGTCTGCTCATTTATTGGTCAAGAATCAAATGAATCCAGACCGACGAAAAGTGAGGATTTTCGGATCTGAAAATTTTCGTCATCGGCCGGCGGTTATAAAAATTAAAACCGTCGTGCATTTAATTTCGACCCATCGCAAGAAGCGGTGCGCATAGAGCGGCCTAAATCGTGTGTGCCAAAAGGCACAGCACGATATGGCGACATCGTCCTAATCTGCGACCATCAAGTCCTAATCTGGGGCGGTGTTAACCAGCAACCGCCAACATAGGTACCTACCTCTGAAAATGTAGTCACATGTTTCCTCTTTTCACTGATTAGGGAAACACCATTTCATGACTTCTGCTGGACTGGACCTGTGTCCAATTTTGACCCGAATTGAAAACTATTTTTTCATTGAAATTTGAAAAGTTGTCCAAATGTTATTCTTGAATCGAAGTGCATTGAAATTTGCAGTTATTTATACGTTTACGTTATGAAACATATCATTGAAGACGAATTTATCAGTTTTTCGGAAAATAAACATTTGTGGAATATTCCGCTTTCAAATGAAAGAATTCGCTATTTTGACCAAAACACTCCTGAACTGAACTGTGGTCGTTTTGTTTTTGCCATAATTTTCTATCTGTCTAATTTATTTTTAATTTTCAAAATTAAAATTAAAAAAAAATTTAAACTTTAAAATTAAAATGCAAATTTGTTTTCATTTTTTCAATCATATACAGGTATCAGATAAAATTTAAATAAATTTTTTGAATTTATTTTCACATATTATTTTGCAATTATTTCTCTATTCGCCCCAGATCCCCACACTGAGCGTAGCCATTCTCTTTACACTGATTAACCAGAGTCAAAACTCCAAAAAATGCCTGCTTCGTATTCGGTGCTTTGCCACAAGGGGTCACGTTTTTCAACACGAGATAATCAACAAATGCAGTAACCGCAGCTGGAGTCATTTTTGATATTTGGACGGTGAATCATACCGGATATTGGAGTGTTAAAGGTAGAGCGCGGTACCTTTAGTGCACAGAAAGACATCTCATTGGAAAACCAATATCGTCAAAATTAAGCTCGCGGAATCAAACGTCAAGGATCGCCCACGGTGTCCTTCGCCCAGAAACGACTATTTTCCACTAGCGACAAGCGTAATTGTTCCCAGGAAACAATTTACTTGAAAAGCCGCCGCAACAACGGCGGGGACATGACCGCTGTCCAGCGAATTGCCGAATTGCGGGGAGGAGGCAGAGAGGGCGCAATTGCTCCGCAGCCGCCGCAATTCACCGCTACCGAACTGGCGAAACGTGCATCGGCCGATTGCCTTCCACAAAAAAGGCATCGAGGAATTTCTCTGGTCGCAATTTGGCTAGCTGCCTCTCGATTCCGCTGCAAAACAGCAAAAGACGAGCCATTCAAACTCGCGGCTTCCCGAGAAGCCTGGCCGAGATGCCTAACACAGCTGAGCTGACTGCTGAGTTCCATAAAGGTTCTGCATCCATATTATGCGGCCGGCCACCGTCTCCCGGCATTCTCAGTCATGCAGAGAACATCCTGGCGTAGACAGCTGCACTGTTTCTGAACTTTTCTCTCTAACAGACAATTGATATACATAGAGAAAAAACCAGTCACGCTAGGATTTCCTGATTCAGCATCCGCCGGGATCTTACAAAATGAACTTGCGAGATTTGAGAAGGCATCCATGAGCGAAATCAGGATAAAATCGAAATTGGCCGGCGACACTAGCGAAACATCCGTGTTTGAGTCATGGAAACGATAGACTCCAATAAAAACCCGTTTAATACAACGGGATTTCATTTATAAAAATCCAAGAAATAACTCTGCGTCCCAAATTCCGTTTCCAGCAAATTGGTGCCAATAATGGAAAAAGCAACAAAAGGCTTCGCTTGATTTTGGTAGAAGTCGTCCAAAAGCTATCGCAGCTTAAGATTTTTGGAAAACCCATTCGCATGTTCGAAAATGGTGTCATTGAATCTTTTGATCAGCAATGAGGGATCGTTGAATCTTTCCAATTTGGATTCCGAAACAGCAGTTTGGATGTTGGCATCAAGAATAATAATTCGTGGATCTGTTAAGAAAGCCTTTGATCAAGTAAAATCATTCCTACTTCTTGGTAAACATCCAGATATCCAGAATGTTATAACCCTCACAACTTCTGAAGTCCGACTTTTTTTAACCGACTGGTCGCACCGAGTTTTTGCCGGATGTTTTTCCAATAAATGTTTGGGCCCACAGAAGCTGTTGATGGCCGTTAATAGGTTTCCGGTCTTCTGGAAACAAAAATAAAACTTTTTCAACGTGCCGACGACAAAATGACCAAACAGTTCAGCCAGGACAATAAGTTTGGGACTCTCCCATCAATGCAGTTATCAAGAAAGCTTATGCGACCATTGATACAGCCGCAGCCAAAATGCTCCTCTTTGGCAAAAAGGCAGGCATTTTACATTTATCAGTCTCGTTCTTCCAATCCTGGAATATGCATTTGCTGTGTGGGATAAAAAATGATGTGAAATTCAATCCCTGGAAGATGTTCAACGTCGGGCGGCAAGAGTTATAACTGGTCGATACGATTGGGTCGCAAGCGTCACATCCATGTGCGTCATCTGGAACTCCCGTCACTTGAATCTGGGCGTTAGAGTCATTTCCTCAACCCACTGTTCAACTAATAAGTTCAGGACATCCGACTCTCCCGAACCCATTCAGAACGGCTTTAGATCACTCCACCGCATAACCGATGACGGGTTGCCGTTTGTCTTTCCACACAACAGACGTCCTTCTTCCCTTTTTTCCCATACCGACATCAGACTGGAATGACCTTCAAAGTGATATTGTCACTTTCATTTTGCCGCATTTCCCGCACCAAGACGGTCTGCTTTCGTTTTGCGTTGTCTTTGCTGACATGAGTCTTTTGACTTTACTATGTCCAAGAGTTCGTTTTTGTATTGTCTCTTTGTCTCCTTAATTTATCTTGAATATGACTCAGCTTCGACCACGATTTTTTTTCTTCCGTTCCACTAACTACTTTGTGAGCATAAAGAAATTGAATTAATAACAAAAATTAAACAACAAAAATAAGTGGTGAATGTGGGATAAATGCGCACGTTTACCAGCAGAGTGCAATTATGTCCATGCATCATTCTGTGTCTTTTCTCGATTCCTCGTTCGCTGCTGCTTCGTTCTTCAGTTCTGGTCAAAGTGTTCTGCAGGACATATCGCCGTTACTTCATCGGTAAGAACAACAGGGACCTTATTAAATTGGCTCACTTAAAATCCCGTGAACTTAAAAGTTTAGTCCACCTTATTTTTTAAGTTTAAGGCCAGGTTAAGATTTTTTTAAGTCTGATCAAATTCGTCGCGCTAAAATTGCTGTGAACTCAACCTCCACTTTTCAGAGTCGGCCGCGCCGTAGTGATACCATATATGGTCATAAAATTCAGTTTTCAAAAATAATTAATATCTCGACACTCCCTGCGAGTTGTAAGCTGTAAATGGTCTCAAAATATGTCAAAAATTCGGCGCATGTTATTTTATAGAGGGGTAATTTTCGCTAGGATGACTCCTTCACTCTTAAAAAGGGCAGAGAAAAATCTCTGTTGAGGCTGCAGCAAGCAAAACCGCGATTGCAACAATGCCTCTGGCAACAAAGCTTCATAAATTTCACTTTTTCTTGCAGCGACGAAAGTCGGGTTCCCCCGAAAAACACAAAACCGCGGGACATTCACTGAAAATCAGATTATGTTTTTCTTTATTTAGAAAGCGGCAAAATGGTTTAAATTTTACGCCAAAAACGCTAAAAATCGACAGTGAAAAGCAAAAATGAGCCAATCGGAAGTGAAAGCACACAACAAGGGGCAAATGGATTTCCCAACCAAGATTTCTGTTTCAGGTTTTCTCAGGGGTGGTGGGATTTTGCGGCTGCCAGTCGGCTGGACTGGAGTGGGGACGTGGCCCGTCGAGGCGTCTCATGGGCGGCGCCCCAGTT
>JASGXE010011064.1:0-26234 GCA_030068105.1 Sinentomon sp. SZTP_YWyxl
AGTGGTGTTATTTTGATCTGAAAGCACATGTTTCAAATTTATCTTACGGCATGTATATCGAAGGAGGGTTTTTTGTTTTACCAGAGAACGGGATCATAAAAAATATGAAACTCTGTAGCAAACACGAAAGAATTTGGACGAACTGTGCATCTTGTCTTGCCTCGCAAAGCAAAGACAGTTCCATTCAATTGTCAAATTCGATTTGTTGGTTCAATTATGAGGAACTTTATGTCAGATCCTATTGGGCTATGTAAGCACTGTCCTGAATCTATTGGAGGAACCAAAATTACTATACCCGTAGAAACTGGAGCAAGCAAAAATAAATTTCAGAAGTAAAAATTTCAATTCGATCCAAGCAATGCAAAGAGTCCCGATGTACATCGTGATAAAGGATGGTTGTTACATTTCATTGTTGATTATTTGACTGTTTTAATTATTCCAATTAATTGTTCCAATCGTTCCATTTGATGGTTCCAAATGTTCCATTTCGCAGCATGATTTCTTCACGCATTGGCAATCGTTTGCCACTTCAATATCAGATATATCACTTTACAAGCATTTTTAAATTGCAGAATTTAAAAATTCAGAGCACAGGAGTCTTCTCGTGAAGGTTAAGGTGGTTCAGAATAGCGACAGATTTTTCTCATCAGCGACCGGCGATTCGATTTGGATGCGGTGCCATTCAGATCGTTTAACCAAGATATTTATCTTGATATTTAAACTAGATATCTTTTGCGTTGGAATGAAGGCTCAACCACTGTTTTTGGCCGCGTTTCCACAGGCGTTTTTAAATCGCGCGCGGGTCGCCGCGACCCGCCAATGCGTGTCCGAATCAATGCATTTTAAATGAGTGTGTTTCCACAGGCGTTTTATCGGCGTGGCGATTTTTCTGTCGCCATGAGTCGCCGCTTCCCTTCGGCGACTCGCCGCGACCAGTGATTCGAATTGTCGTCGAGAATGGACGGCATTGCATTGAAGAGAATGGTAATCGCCGGTTGCTGTTTCCACAGGTGGCGAACAGCGCTGGACTTTTGTTGTCCATACACGCGTGCACTTGGTGCAAGGAGTTTGTTTGCATGGTGTGCGGTACAGTTCTGTGCGGGCTGTTGCTGTTCCTCAGCGTGTTTTCCTCTTGTTGAAGATTGCATTTCGCAATGACTTCGGTGTTTTTACTACACAAAATTTTGGATCATTTCTTCTTCATTATACACAGGTTTGGAATATCTCCTGAAATTTTCAGCGTGCGTGGTCACATCGTAAGCTTTCCCAACAAATCGCGCGCTATACTTTGCTCTGAGGCAATTTATTTCAAAAATGAAAAACAGCATGATTCGTCCAGACCCTCATGTTCCCTGCCTAATTGTAGCCCTTGGTCTACTTTCTGTTTTATGAACTTGTACGGTGTGTTTGCCAATTTGCTGATTTTTGCCTCTTTTACGAAGTGGTTTGATTGTTTGAATCAACGTCGTTTCATAAAACTTAACAACCTGTGTTTCTTGGTGTTTTCGTATTGACATAATTTTGCGGAACTAATGCTCCTAAATACGCATAGATTTTCTGTCTATCTGACAATGTCACGACGTGTTTCGATCTTGGAGACAACCATAAAAGATTTTCTGAATAAAATGGACTGCCGTCGAATATCACCAAAAGTCCAAACATTCGAGAAATCTTCCTCAAATAATGCAGAAAGTTCTTTGTGTCTGGCACCTTTTACGGATCCAGAAAAAATAAAAAACCCAACACTGTTGAAGAGAAGTACCTGTGTTCGTCAGCTGCAGATTCAGATTCTGTTGCTGCGACTGCGGATTCTGTTGCTGCCACTGCGGATTCTGTTGCTGCGACTGCAGCAGAAGTTGTTGCTGCTGCTGTTGCAGAATAAGCTGTTGCTTCTGCTGCGACTGTTTCTGTTGCTGCTGCAATAACTGGGCCTGATTTACTGCACAAATGCAGACGAAACAGAAAGTCGTTTCGAATTTTAATTCGAATTCCAAATGCGACTCAAAGAAAACAGGTGCGTAGATTTACCAGGTTAGGAATAATACAGTAAAATACACGTGATCACTGCAATTATCTGGTGTATGTACGAGTATATCCAGATGTATCATGTATCTGCATGACAAACGAAGATAAAGATCTTGTGCTGTCCCGAGGAACAAAATCTTACGGGAATCTTATAAAAAAAATCTTATAAGATTTTCGCCATAAGATTTCATCTCATCAACTTCACCAACTATGATCACCATCTGATGAACTCTTGTCAACTATGATCACTATCTGATCAACTGTTAACATTTATCACGATATGATCAAGAATTGATCAATGTTTATCAACCATGATGGAATTTTGATGAAACGAGATTGAATAAAGTTGATTTTATGGCGCGGATGGCGTTTCTGGATATCGAGTGTTGCAATTAGAAAAATGAAGTTGCATCTGTAAGCAGCGCAGGAGAAGGAACTTGTGCTGAATAGTGCTCACACATTTCAGGTTATACAATTTAACGCTAAACACAAACAGAAATGTACATATGCTATTTTCATCACAGAATCGCACTTATATGTAAAAAAACAATGTAACATATTTATCGTAACTGTTTTTAAAAAACAAATATATATGGGTTTTAGGGACAAGAATGCAAAAAAAGCCGTTCAGAAAAGTTATTGGGGAAAAATAATCGATGCAATTGGTGGCAATTCATGTTTTACATTTAACTGTTAAAAGCAAAAACCCCTTTTCCTCCAGGTTTTTGCCCACAACTCCAAAATACCCAAGGCCACGGGTCAATTCGAATTAATCTCATTGACTATGATCAGAATCTCATCAAACGTGATGAGATTGTGATCATAGTTGATGATGTTCATCAGAATCTCATCAAATGTGATGAGATTGTGATCATAGTTCATGAAGTTCATCAGAATCTCATCAAACTTTATAAGATTGTGATCAGAGTTGGTGAGATTGATCGCGATCTCATCCATCTTGATGAAGTTGTGATCATCAGTTAATCAAACTACCAATAAAAGCATCAACCTCAAAAACTATATGATCACGTGATAAAACTCATCGTCGGCTACAGCATTCGCGACCAAATGAGACAATTTATCGGCATTTCCCACAATTCGATAGAAATCCGATGTGAATTTAATCAAATTAATTTGACTTGAGTTTTGTTGATGGAACTATCATCACTTTTTCATTTGATGAAAATCTCATGTGAATTTTATCAAATAAATTTGACTTCAGTTTTGTTGATGGAACTCTCATAAAGTTTTGATCACGTTTTCATAAGAATTTAAATATCCATGAGACTTGACTTTTTTTGATGAGACTCTCATGAAATTCTTGTCATTTTCCCATGAGATTTTGATCATTTATTGATCAAAATTCAGGTTGATGAAATATTGATGAGTGCCTGGTCAGATTTCATCAGAATATGATCACGGTGATCATAATATGGCCACATTCTTATCAAAACTCATAAGATTTCGTTGCTCGGGGTGTGGGACCCCGTTAAAATTTGTGACATCAAAGCTCTCGAAAATTTCCAACGCCGAGCCGCAAGAATTATTTCGTCAAAATTTGACACTTGCATCAGCTGCACTGGCATCCTTAAAGACCTTAATCTTCCCACTCTGGCTTCCCGCCGAATAAATCACCGACTGAACTTGCTGGGTAACTTACACGCGGTGTGAATTCTTCCCTTCCATCAGCTTATTCAATGAAGCAAACTCAGCGCCGTGCGGACAACGGACTTAGCCTCCAACATCCCCTCTGTAGGCGGAACATTCTAGCCAATTCTTTTTTCCCACGAACAATTATTGAGTGGAATGCTCTTAAGCCCGATTCTACCATAATATCACGCTTTCGCAGACCGATCCCAGTTGTCGCACCAGTTAACGTCAGTGAACGTCATTCTTTTTCAAAGCGTTAACCAACACATTGATGTTTTTACACTTTCCAATCATTCCGTTGCATATTTTTTTCTGCGCCCCCTTGTTGCATCCCTTGTTCTCTTCGATTGTACCCAACCGTGTTGTTTATGGCTGTATACGAGTAGCATTTATGTTCTTAATTTGTGTTTTTTTTTATTGCGAGTGCTGGTTTTCAGCGTACCTTTTCAATATCAGTTGTATTGTGTTTGTGTCTCCCCTCTACCACGCTCTTTGTGGAGGCGTAATTGTTTGATAATCATTATTATTAAGTGCTTAAAAGTGAAAATATTTTTGTGTGTATCATGTTCATGGCAAGCAGACCCTCTCACGCTTTTCAAAATGCTTTGACTGAAGTACGGCACACCAATGAATTTTCTTCGAATACAAAAATCTTTCCCGAGAAGAGAACTATGGGGATTCGGCAGTGACTGAATTCGAAGTAATGGTGCTAAAGAAATAATTAAAAAACATTGCTGCCTACATATTCGTGTTCATTGTAGTTAATGCTGCGCCAAGTTTTACGAAGTTACGCAGTTTTACGAAGTGCGATTCAGTTCGAAGGCCAATGCTGCCGTGCGATTTTCAAACAAAAGATTCGATACCATGTTAACCTGCGATTGGTTATCACGTTCGAGTTTGCTGAAATAACTTAACATTTTATTTGGTTACCTCTTGGTATAGCTGTCGTTGATAAGCGGTAGATAAGGACATTTAAGTTGGCGGTACAAATAAAGTAACCTGGATTTTCGTTTGCATTTGCTGTTGCTATTTTTTCCTGAACAGAAGATGTTGCTAAATGGTGAGAGTTTCAAAATTCTATTTCTTAAGTAACATTTCGAATTTCAGATTGCATTTTGAACATAGTTTTTTGAAGTCGGCCTATGTGTACAATCAAGATCGATATACGATCACGTCCTAACAAATGCATGTTTGCACTTCTCAATTTAAACCAAAAGAAAAGGTGAAGCACTGTTAAAATGCGTCCGAATTTTGTTCCGGACTTTTTTTCACTTTGGTGATCATAACTAGTCATTCTGAGAAAAAATTGTCCCGATGAGCTTTGGAAAAACAAATCACTGTGACAACAAACTGAAACTCGAAAACACTAAAAATCTATTACACTATAACGCGGCCATAACCCGATAACAAAACAAAACAAATCACTATGACATAATTAGAAGTTGGTTTCATACAATGATTGTCTAAAATTCACGAAGTATGAAAACCGTGACGCGACCCTAACCTTTTGTTATAAATCTTTAAATCTTTCGCACCCGTCGAAAAAAATGGAAAATAAAACGCAAAATGTCGACACCACAACACTTGCCCATCTCTTGTCTGTCGACTGATTTTCCCTTGTCCTCATTCTCATTCTGGCGATGCCATCCTTCAGGGTGACAGGCTCCATATCTGAAAAAATGCAAAGATCACCCTGCAAGAGCAAACGTTCATCAAATTTATCATATGCAACTGACGAATTAATATTTTGGTAATTTGTTCCCGTTCCCATAGCAGATAAGTGTTTCGAAATAGCTTAACTGGCAAATGAAAAATCTTTCACCGGTAGAGCGGCCACCAACCTACCAATTAATGCAAAAAATTTAAGTTCACAAAATATGAAAAAAGCAAATTTACATTTTCCTTATGTTCATTTGAACTGTTTGTTTTATCACATCAAGATGGGTAAAACTTTTGGCGGACATTGCACATGTGTTTTTCAGCATGGTTGGACCGTTCAGCTTAATTTTATGTATTCCTTTGCCCTGATTTTATCGGGTTGCATTGCACATCATAAATTTACGGCGCTTGTTTACCAAGCGTCAGTACCAAAGAGTGTTATCACGATCACACAAGTGGGGGCGTTGGAGTTCAGTTCATCTTGGATTTTCTCAGCTCTTTTAAGATTTTTTTACGTGTACCTCAACTCGCGTGATCAGATGTTTACTTGGAAATTTCCAAAAGCAATGATAAATGAAGTCCGTATTGAATCTTTCTCAACGAATCCAAACGAACAGTTTTCAGATAATAACAGTGTTATCGCTAACACCGGGCTGCGAGTTATCTTTATGCCGTTCAAGAAAAAGAAGCCGAAATTTACTTCGATAGGTACTCGGAATTAGCGTTTCCCCTTGTTGATCCCTCCACTATAAAATTTTCAAGTAATGTTATTTTCTCACACTTTGTCGATTTTGTTGTTTTGAGACAATAATTCATCGGCAAGTATGTACAGCATTATCTTCCTGAGCATTTTTTTTCTACGTCGTCATCATTTGAGACCTAAATCTGTCTTAGAAATAGAGCCATTCAATTCGGACAATTCGGATAAACTATCGCAAACATCACGGTCGTATTTCTTTTCACAGTTTGAATGATTAACACATTCTTCTGCGATTTTCATGTAGGTAAAAGTGTGTTAACCTCTCTGCTGATGTTAATGGGACGCACCATGCACGTGAACAATGAATGTACTTCTTTATTTTATTTAGGGTTGCCCCCGTATCAAAATCTTACACAAAACAAATACACAGCAATGTCACTTTTAATGCAACCAATTAGCGACAAAAGTATTTAGAGAAATAAGCAAACTTAAATGGCAATTAGAAGAAAATATCTGCAAGACGCCGTTGGAGAGTTGGAATACTGAGTGGGAGATCAAAAATTGATTGGCGCAAAAGATTCCAATCGGTAATGGTCTTAGCCATGAAGAAAGGGAACTTCCCAACATCTTTGAAAACAATATAATTATAAGGCAATGAAATCATCAATATCGTAATGACACGAAAGTAATGGTGTCAGAACAACCGACCAAATTCATAGTCAAAATTGGTAACACAATTTAAAAACAAACAATGTCAAAACAAACAAAATAATGACCACAGAAATAATGACCAAACAAACAAAATAATGACCACAACAAAATAATGACCAGATAATGATCACAGAAATAATGACAACAGTCAAAATTAGTAAACAACAAAATTGTAACAATTTAACAAACAATGTATAAAAGAACAATTGAGGAGCAAAAGAAAACATATGATTCTCACAAGAATTGTAAGGTTGTTGGAAGGTGAGACGGGCCCTGGAAGTTATTATCCTCAAGTTTATGGGAGATATACAGGTCAGAGAAGTCCAACCTCTAATTGTTCGGGGGAAGAAGGAATGAAATATCGGTGGTGCTGCAATCGGAGTTGTGCGTGCAAGACCGTTACCTGTTCTGCGCTGCCTTCTTTAATTGGAATGGTTCGTTGGTAGAGGGAAATTGTAGGAATGTTGTAACAATGCCACTATGCACTTAAGTCTGTGCTCTCGCAGTCGTTGTGCCAAGGGGTTAACCAAGTTCTTTCAATGGACCGTAATCACTTACGTCTGGTTCAAAAGATCCTGTTATCAGGCGCTTGGCACATATTTGGATCATTTTCCCCCAGAGATGGAAACGAGCCAGCACTTTCTCTGGCAGCAGGTCGCATGCTTTCAAATACACAATACCAATTGTTAAGTGCAATGCTCATTACAATTCCTTTTTTCCGCGAACACTTCGGTGTGGGATTCCCTCCCCAAGGATTCACATGTCATTGCAAACTTTGCAATTCATTCCTGAACACATTTTCAATACCGTGAAAGTGATCACTCATTTCGTCATTTGAGTTATTGATCTTTTTGTTTCATCATTACAAGTCGTTTAGACAAGATATGGGTGAATTCCTTTTTCATTATTTCTTTCTTGATTGAATATTGTCATAGCCTATATCAGTGTATCAGTTCTTCCATGCTATTGTTACCTATGTTGTCCTGAAAATGTGGCTCTGTTGTTCATGTGCTATTTGACTCATTGAAACTGATATTTGCATTTTTATTGCAAATTTAAATAAAATACATAAAGGGTGTACGGCGAAATGGAAACGATAATTGCCCTATTTTTTGGTGAGGCTAATGTCGAGGACGGTCGACAGCAATGCGCCAGTCGGGAATTTTTTTTTTTCGATGTTTTTCGGTGCGAAAAAAAACAAATTTTGTTTTTATCGTTTTCATCGGGAATGACAAAAGTTGAAAGAGCAAGTGCCTGCATCTCAGTGACAGGGTGTTCGGATTGCGCTGCCTGCAACTGGAAATGGTTCAGCGGCCATAATTTCTTCACACACACAACTTAAGGCCATGGCAGTTTTCCAGGCAGATTATTTTTATTTGTTTCGACAGAAACGTCGCAAACCGTTGAAATTTTGACTGGTGCGTGCATTTCACTCTTTGTGGAAGAAGCATACCTACACCCATTTCACAACATTCACGTGTCATTGCTCCACAGTCAGGCGATTCATTCTGACGACCAATACAATGCTTGCAAGTGTTTGTGATCATGTCGAACAGGACAGGACCCGGCCGAGTTTTACAAACCCTGCCGCGACTTCAGATGGTTGAGAGCATTTTGCGCAAGAATGCTCGTTTGGGGCCCATTACTTGCAAGAAAAAAAAATATTTTTTTTTATATATAAAGGTATATCTGAACCTTACCTAACCTTGTCCCCTCTCATGGAAAAAACAGTGCTCGCTGGGGGCCTCGGCCTGCCACCTAAAGTCGCGGCAGGGTTTGGAAACTGGCGACCCGACCTGTGGGCGCACCGCCCTTCACGTTTTCGCAAGTGCAAGGAGTAGCACATGCGTTTTTGCCCCTCTCCATTCCCAATTGAGTCCCTTCATCGTGTGCAGGCAGAACCACAGGCCCACCCTGTTGAGATTGCATTTGCCAAAGTTACAATGGATGTTATTGTTGAGCGTCATCCACAAACGACGGAACGCTGAAAACTTTTTTGAAAACTTTCAAGATATTGCTTGCAGATAAGCGGAGTCTAACCGCACCGCAGGTGTTCGAAAGCAGAACTACGTCTGTTCACTGGACACGGCCACTTGCTTGCAGTGTTTTTCGTTTCCATTTTCGCCGGACACCCTTTACATACAGATACATGCATATGTCCGCACGAGTAACAGGTCAGCACGCATTTTAGGACATTATAATCGACTGGCAATTAACAATTCAACGGTTCATACGAGGCAATGAAACTGATTTTTAAATTTGTTGGCATGACAACGATGGAACCGGGAAGAATTTGCAAACAAAACCAAGAATATAACCCAGTGAGATTGGTGTTGCACGAAATGTTTGGAGTCCAGAACGGGTGCATCGAGAGGCATTGTTGGAGGGCCACGGAACCCAGAATAAACTGAAACTGGATTGATTGAACGGGCAGTTGATGCAATCAATGCAGTTTTATTGAGAGTGCACATCTCTATTTGCGGTCACTTTGTGACGCTGGAGTTAGCCTACCGGGACGCTATTTAAGAATTGCCTACTGATTTGGGCTATCCCGATTTTGCGCGTGTCGAAAAGTGAAAAATAAAGCTAATCTAACCAAACCTAACATATTAGCCCATCTAACCTACCCTAATCTGACCTAACCTAACCTATCCTGACCTTTTTTCCTTAACTCAAACGTTTTTTCCCGTTTTTGGGGGGTCAGAACTTTTACACGTGGGGAAAGTGCCCAAAACGGGAGGCCTTTCTTCGGGAGGCAACCTAATGGACGGGCTATGTGTGTACGGACCGCCAATAGCAGCGCTGTCAAAATACACGGTAAATAGAGTGAAATAGGCCGATTAATTGAAGTCGGTAAACAATAAACAGAATATTTTATTCGTGCAACGAACCAACGCCAGTTCAGTTGACCAAATGGGCAAATGTTCAATAATGCAAGTTACAGAGTGTCAGAAAATGTCGGCAAGCAGTATAACGGGCTGACAACAAAGGGGCATTTATTTATTGAAATTCGGGGATAGCCAACAGATGTTGGGATTAGTTGATAACGGAAAATGCTTGAAAAAATGAATTGTCACCGATTCCGAAATGGGTCGTTTCAGCACGCAAAAGAGGATAATGAGGGACATGTTTTCGAAACTCAATTCAAAGAATCCAAAGTAACTGTGATCGGAATCTGTTTAAGTGGGTATTGTTCTTCCCGAAAAGTGGCAGGTGGAAAGGTATATCTGATTGGCATACTATCTATTGGTTGTACGGCCCGCTACAAGTTCAGTAGAAAAATAGAAACGCATTTATATGCTTTGCCATTTGATATTCCAGGTTTTGGAATAGCAGAATTTGACCATGCTTTTGGTTATAGTTTGTATGTTTTATCACACATTCCACTGCAGAAAAAGCAATAGACTTCTTTCTTAGCGGGTATTGTTCTTCCCGAAAAGTCGCCATTTGAATATTTATATTGTCGGGAACACAAACCTATCACATTGAAAATGCAGAAAATGAGTATTTGCATGCGCCCTCTGTAATTCGGTATTTGTAAAACCAAGCCATGATTGTTTAATCGAAGCGTGAAAAAATTGCCCATTCGGTGAATCGGTGGTAACGAGGAAGGAGATTGCTATAGAGATTGCAGGGACATGAATGAAATGCCGTACACAGTGGCCATGAGTTTCATAGAAAATTTTGTTGAAGACTCGGGAGTATGATCTGCTGCAATAAGCAAGGACTCGGATTTGATTCAGTTCGAGTGGAAATTGTCGGTTCACTGTGGCTGAAATCAGACTGACCGGATGGCAGCAACAAACTTCCCGACCACCGTGCCCCTTTGAACATCAGAGCAATAAGCAACTCTATGCACAATGGCTGGCGTCAAGGAAGGTGAAACATCTTGAGAGGCACTGCCCTTGGAGGAACTGGTTGACAATGCGGCGAACCCTGGCATGTAGCGCGAAAACAAAGATGTTGTTAATAACTCGAAATCTTGGCAAACAAGTTCAGCTGAACGTTTTTTGAGGTAGGTTGTTTGATCTGGTGTGCAGTATCATGCATATAATTCTCGACTGGAGGATCATTGAATTTTGACTGAAAGAATTAATGTTATATAAGGTCGCAAGCGGAAGTACAATACCATGTTTTTATCCAAGAACCGATTCCAGTCAGGAACAAATGGGTCACCAATCAATACAGTTGTGACATTTTGCAAGCCAGAGGATAGCAATTTTCGAGGTAGTTTCAAACCTTTGCGAAAAACCACGTCGATCAATGGGTTATATTGTTCGGGTTTTCTACTAGAGAGGTCTTGGTTGGACACAAATCAGAACCTTTTGTGCCCGAACCTTTTGTGCTCGGACCAGAGGAGCATTTAATAGTGCCCGAAGTAGGGTTGATAGCCAATAGTGGCCGGTTGCTATTTTCAGAAAGAGCATGACGGAGCTCACCAAAAGTGGCAGTGTTCAAATTCAGAGATGAGGAAAGGATCTCATTCATTTCAGCAAGTTGGGTTGCCAGTACTGTTACATAAATCATTTCGAAGTTTTGCCACAATCTGTGTGGATCAGCTAGACCGGGAGATGGCCGTTCAATTTTGGCTAAATTCTAAACTGTCTTTTGTTTGACATGTTTGCCTTCCAGAGAAGCAAAGCGATTCTTAAAATGCATCTAAATTGGACTGCTTCTGAACGGAGATCAGGCCAATTCAGCTTCAACTTTGGCCAACTGGTTCAAAAGAGCAGACCATCAGAGGGAAATTTGTTGGCATAAGGTCTATTGACAACTTAAGATTTACATGCATGAGGACAAATCCAGAACGGAACATGATTGTCTGGGTTTAGCTTGACGCAAGAGATGTGAGACCACAGTGTCCAACTTTTTAAAAAGGCCGCAATTGATCATATCGCCACATGCTAATCTCTTCTGACCACCGTGGACAAGCTTAGACAATAAGAGCCTATTCACTTGGATTTTTGCATTTAGTACTTTTTGAGTCACTCATCAGCAATACACAGGACGCAGTCAAAAGAATACCGCATTCGAGCAGCAGTGAGCGAGACCAGGAATACAGGATTACAGCTTTGGAGATCACAACGCGTCGATTTCAGAGAGCCAATGAAGGCGACAAAATCCAGACATTGAAGAAAGTTTCGGAAGACTTTGTGAAATAAGACTTTGGCCAACCGAAAAACGAGGAAAATGTTTTCGGACAACAAGCCCAATGGCGAGCGACTAAAAACCTTAAACAAGTAATGAGAAACCTTAATAATTCCTGTAAGCATCTTTCTTTACGACTTTACTTCCAATACACTTGAGAATCCGTTTTCTACGCAGATTCCACCGCATTCACGCATATCAGCAATAGAAATAAAAGCCCAGAATGCTGCTGTCAGAATTTCCCTCGTTGTGTCAGCGTTATTCCGGTAATGACTGCAGCTCGGATTTACTGTATTTCCTTTCTTTCTGTCGAGATTCTGTGTACATGCATTGGTTGGATTGTTACTGTAACCAATTGTGAAATTCATGCTGATTGTTGCAATAAATCTGTAACTTTCCCCATTTCATTTGGCCACAGTACTGGGTCTTCCGGTCTCTTCCATGCGTGGGAGTGCACGGACCACCCAGAATACATTAAAAAAAACTTCTCTTCAGACCGCATGAGATTAGAGGGCTCCTCTGTTGAATAACGTGTTATGATCCCCTCGTTCAAAAATTCAAATGTGTCCAATCTACACATTTTTCGATAATGTATTACAAACAGGTCAGTGCTTAATTATCCAGTGACAAAATTTCAAGTGGTTTTGACTCCTCTTTCGTGCCACAGCCATAAGGACCGGAATAACCTGCCAGAGATTTTTTACACGTCGGTGTAGTTTTTAAACTGCCATGTGAACAGCTCCATTATCTTTGTAAGACTTCTCAAGCATATCTAAAGCACCAAGTGTTGTTGAGGTGTGAACGATGAAAGGGAAAAAGGAATTCCATCTCATTGCCATCGATTCGAATCATGACAACCTATCTGATTGTGTCAAGGAATGCCATTTGTTTTGCTCTAAATAATATTTGTGTTTCGAGTTGACTTGCATTTTGAATCGAATGATTCCACTTGCACAACGTTTTTCTGCTGTCCTTTTGTAGATATTGTGGATGCAAACATTCAGCCAAAATTTTAACAAACAATAAAATAAAATAATAACTTTATCATGTTATTTTTTCTATTTTTTTATTTGCTTTCAGAACCTGGATTAGTTGGCATCAATGACTGATATTAAAAGTTCCAGATTTGTGAACTAAAGACTTTGATATGCATCTCAGAACGTTTTCGCAGCCTAATATGTCAAATTTGCCCTGACATATTTCTTATTTATTGCGCCAACAAATACATTTTAAAACCATACAAGCAATATTGGGAGCCCTTTTACCTAAAATGCGCATGCGGCTAACTACGAGTGGTGTCGTATGTCTATTTTCCGAAATACTTCATCGAGAAAAACATCTTCTCACTTCCCGGTGTCTCCGCACATTGTATTTACACTACATTTTATTGAATTTTCACTTACCTTCGGTTCTCATCGTCTCCGGCACATTTATGCGCTTTTCGATTCCTTCTCCTTCCACTTTAAATGAGTAAAGCTGACCGTTGTATATGAAAAATGCCATTTGCTTGACTTCGTCGCGATCAAAACCCCAAACGAGAGCTTTATCCTCAGTGTCTGTACGATAAAAAAAATTAATTTCTTTCACGGCTCTGTTCATTAGTGTGTGGCGCTGTTGGAAATTACTACTCTATTTTGTAATCATAACTCAAAAGTAAAAGGTATTTTGATGTGGCAAAAACATTACGCAATAGTTTTGCGAAAAAAATGTAATTTTTGCAGCAAAACGACGAAACAGCTCACAGGGCTCAGACGAGTACTTGTATTGACGAGTATTGCCATGCTTTGCTGAGGCAATTTTAGCAATCCAATGGGGATGTACAATGAAAAACAGTGATTCTAACTCCTCGTAAGGGCTCACATGAGTACTTTTTCCAGGCTTTGCTGAGGTCAGTTTAACAATCCAGTAGGGATCTACAGTGAAAAATAGTGCAGCATGGCTTAAATGGACAAAGTCCGCAAAAATACTACGCCTTGGCACTGGCGACTAAAGTACACTTTCGTTTGATTTTGACAGCCGAAATGATGCGTTATGCATCAGTGACTCGTGACAACTCATTGCTGAAAGCTCGAATTGATGAATATTTGCATCAATTCGGGGTTTGAACAGAATGAGTTGTCACGAGTAAAAAGATATCTTATCAAAACTACAAAAATACATGAGTTGTCAGGAGTTATAAAGTTATCTTATCAAAACTACAAAAATGCATAAGTTGACACGAGTTATCACGAGATATCTTATCAAAACTACAAAATGCTGTTGGAAATACATTTTCCAAGATACACAAGTTTTGCAAGATATTCTTCGTAAGTATCAGGACTTTTTATGCAGCAAATTGACAGCTAAAACGAGATGTCAAGCTCGCCTCACACGTTTTCCTTACATTAGTTGTGAAGCAAAAACATTTGCAGAATTCCAGTCTTAACAGTGGAAAATTTTCCAAGTTTGACTGAGAGAATTGATTTGGTTTTGCTATTCAATCACTCTTAACTTTTTTCAGAACGGAAATTGCTATTTACTTGAAGGCTACTCTCAATAAAATTGAGGCACTGCTTCCCGACAACTTTGAGAAGGGGGTTAAAAAATCCAGAGATTTTTGCAAACTCGTCGTCGTTTTAGAATAAGTAGGTATTTGGATTCGATGTTTTTTCTTTGCGTACGGTCCAATTTGCGATGTGGTCAAACTTAAAAATAAAAAAAATTAAAATAAAGTAAAGATAAAAACGAAAAAAATCAAAAAAGCGGTTGCAGTGCAACTTCCCAGCGAAAGAAAAGCTGAAGGTACAGCACGTATTTTTGTATCATAGCGGATACTTCTCGAACGCATGCCTCCGCACTTCAAAAAACACGAGGGTTACATATAGCTGCATGTTTGGATGTGAAAAAATAAGTGGGTCATCTGACCGTTATGGTGTGATAAACTCCCAAATACTTGAATTCAGTGACTTGACTATAGGATTCCCACCAAGATTATAGTGAGCTGAGCGGGAAAATTTAGTGTTTCTCTTAAATGTCATCAAATTGCATTTAGAGACATTGATGTATGAACCCCAATTTTGTCCCAGTTATTGAGTGCATCTAGATTATCCTGTAGAGATTGACCAGGAGGCGGGGCATACAGAACTAAATCATCGGCAAAAAGTCTTGCATTGCGCGTGAGTAAGGATTGAAGGCACACACCATAACCCTCATTCCGGATCACGAACAAATTTGTGAAGAGCCAAATGTGTCAGCTGTACTGATTTGCTGATATTTCGGCAGATTCCAGGCATTTTACAGTGAATATGGCACACACAAAGCTCTCAATTTTACATGGGTCATGTCAAATGTTGTTTTTTTCGAGCGCAGTTTCCGCAAAAACGGCCGTTTGTGTTTGTGCAATCACTGTGCCACAGAAATTTAGGATCCTAGTTCACTTTCGGTTTGCCCGGTTCCATTGGGGTATTACTTATTGCCACCCTTCCTCTTTTTGGAGGAGGGTGTAGTTTGGGCTGTTTTCTATGCAGCGCATTATCTCCCGAATTCTGTTTCGAAGGTCCATGGTTTAAGTTACAAAGTTGCCCGTTCTCTTGTTCTGAAGGCAGCAGAAGTGGTCCGAATCGAACCCATGGCTGACGTCTTAGTTCTGGTTTTCCGCCAGAAGGGGTTGAAAGATCAGAGAAGTGATTTCATGCTGGGATGAGACCTTGGTATCCCGTACGACTGGGTCTGAGCCTCTGTCTCCCTGCGATTTGATGAAGACTCATATGGGTTTGTTTCAAGGGGGGCAAGGGTAGTTGTAGATAACTCGGATACGACACTCGATGCAGAAAGGCGAGAACCGGAAACCACCGCTCGCTGTGAAGTCCACCCCTCATTTGTTGCCACCTCCAATGTCCATGTGAACCCCCATGGGACAATAACGCCATCCAGGCCCCCGAAATGAATAATTATTTTAAGCCCTCAATTACAGATTTCCGTCCAAACTTTTCTTTCGGTGGAAAACTGCCCCCTGGAGGTAAAACTGATTGGGACCACGTCTGTCGTATTGCGAAAAAAAAACCCAATGAACAATCACAGAATTTAATCAATGAACCCGCGCAAGTGCCTCCAGAATTAAGAAAAATTAACAACTTTGTCATTTAAAGTTACCGACCAACGCAACGCAGTTCTGGCGATAGTCCGCAGCATAGAAAACAACACTACCTGCCCTTCTCCAAAAAGATGTAACAATAGCCCAATTGAACCAAACAAACTGTAAGGGAACCAGACACCAAACCCTCAAAGGCACCACAACTGCAGAGCACCCGTTTTCGCGGAAACTGCGGTCGAAAAAAAAAACAAACATTTCCGGCTACTCAAGCACCCTGTGTAAATTGTTAACAATTTCCGAAAGGTTTACGATTCAATTGCGTGCAGTTAGATCTGCGCTAAAATTCCACATAAAATGTTAAGTATACGAAGAAAAACGAAGTTGAGGAGGACACTGACCAGTAATGTTGAAATCGCTTCGAATACTGGCTTGCCATGAGTCCTCTTTTTCCATCAGGTCAAACAAGTATACTTTATCACTGTCAAGCACAGAAACCACGTATTTTTCAATTTTGCCATCAAGGGCATTCCCAATCGGAACAGATCTCGTAGGTTCTTTAAATTAAAAAAGAGACATTTCATCTGCATCAACAAATCTTTCACACAGTCTATTCTGGATCTTTTTGGGTCCAGAAAAGAATTATTTCGAGAGTGAGGGAGAGAGATAGAGAGAGAGAGAGAGATTGATGAGGGAGAGAGAGAGCGTGAGGGAGAGAGAGAGTGATAGAGAGAGTGATAGAGAGAGCGAGAGAGAGAGACAGAGAAGAAAGTGAGACGAGATTGAGAGACAGCGAGACAGAGTACAGAGTGAGACGAGAGTGACCGAGAGAGAGTGAGCAATTCAGAGTGAGAGAGAATGGGAGGAGGCGAGGGAGCGACAGAGAATGATTGAGAGAGTGGGGAGTCAGAGAGAAAGGGACAGAGTCCGAGTCAGGGTAAAAGAGTGTCTGTGAAAGTGAGTGACAGAGTATGAGAGAGAGTAAGAGACAGAGCGAGAGAGATAGAGGAAATAAGGGAGAGTGATAGAAAATGAAAGAGTTTGGAACCACATTACAGAGAGAGTCATCGAGAGTTAGAGGAAGCGAGAGCGAGTGATGGAGTAAGAGCCAGAGTGAGAGAGGAGAGAGAGAGAGTGTGAGGAGAGGGATTGAGCGAGAGAGAGTGTCAGAGAGTGAAGAAGAGGGAGTGACACAGAGTGAGAGTGAGAGAGTAAGAAAGAGCGAGAATGAGTGAGTGAGAAGATTTCATGTATCATTGTGTGGATACTCTCATTGGATTCACATAAGTGTAACACATCGTTTTCTGTTAGCATAACAATTTGGTCACTACAAGAATTGTTCTTTCCTAACTAAACGTTTTAAATTGGCAGACATACAGCGTATCGCCGATTGTTTTGTTATCAGGACGAAAACCTGTTAGCTCTTCTCCAATCTCCCCATTTCATCAATACAGCATTTATGCGGTACACAACATTCAGATGATCGAATTCCCGAGAGTATAACCTCCTTAGGACTGCGCATACATCAATGTTTTGTGACAGGACGATCTAGTTTGCAGATGATGTCTCCTTTGCAATCATTAGTATTTGGAACCTGCCCGCTGTCAATTAACGTAAAGTTCTAGCAATGTTCAAATCCAGAGTGAACATTCCAACACCGTCTCTTCACGAATCTGAAAATGATGTCTTCTAGAGCTCTTCCACTTATTGAAGATATGAGCTGAGAATGCTTCACTTCCATTTAAATACACAGAAAAACCTTAATTTCTATGCCGAGAATGACGTTTTCGACCGAATTGCCATTGTTGGAAGAATTCTGAATTCCCTCTGAGCACACTTGGGAGCATTCTTGGCTCATATCTTCAAGTGGAATGAGAAGTAAAGCCATGCATTCATCAAGACGTCAGATTTAGGGCGTCTTAAGTTACCCTTTGCAATCATTTTAAACAGTTCTCTAACGGTGGATACAAAGATTCCCACGGATATCTTACCATCAAACTCGGATTCGTCATTTTGCGAAACCAAAGCACAGCTATCACTAACGAACTTGAAATTTCCATCATTTTTCGTAGAGTACAGTCTGCTAGCACCAATGGATTCTGCTGATTTCAACCTTCCAAGAAGTTCTTCATCGTAGAGGTCTAATGTAGAAGTAAATGTAAAAAAGGATGCTTTCATAATCTGTACCGAAAACAGATTTTTGAATCGATGTTAAGACGTATTTTTGAATCTCCACGTTGCAACGGAAAACAATGACATAGCAACAATATCTTTGTTACCGTGTTTGAACTCAATTTGAGCATTTATTAGAACGGTAACAATGCCACTCTCCTTTTAAGGGTGATCAAATCGACACAAAATCGATCAACTCGATGTTAAAAAGATGGTTTCAGTGTTTGGGAAAGAAAAATCGGGAAACGTTTTACCAATATACAATTTTTTCCATAATTTAAATAACAAAAATTCCTTCATGTTCATTTTTGCTTAGGTAGATACTCAAATTAGACGGTTTTGCGTCAACCGCCAGACACATGAAGGTTGTTCAGTTGACGGGAAGCCACCAACTTTGATCAGGCTTTTAAACCTGATAAGGGAAACAAATTTTGTTCTTCGAATTTTTGAAAAAAAACGCGACGTGCTTAAGTTGCGAACACATCGAATGGCTCAGATATCGATCTGGACAAAATGTCGTAATTCCAGTGAAACTGATATATTTTCCGCCGCATAAAATTTTTTGCACTGTGTAAAAGGAATGTCGTTCACAGTTAGAGAGATGGCCAAAGAGTGACAAACTCTTCAAATGATGTAGAGATAAATTCTATGCACCGCCAAATTTTGAGATTTTTCTTGGAGCACACCATTGTGATTGAAAGTTTCAACCGGCGAGTGATTTTCTATCTTTCAACTAAAGGTCTTTGAAATAACCGGTTATTTCTGTCCAAGTTCATCCCTCCCAGTAAGGACGCAAAGGAATGTTTCTGAGAAAACCGCTCACAGGTGATCACAAGGAGGATGTGGCAGGTGAAATTTTCACGATCGTTGTTCCAGAGATCCTCTCCAAATTGTTTTTTGGCTATTCATTTCATTTTTGTTTTTCTCTCAGAAGAATGGTCAATCCATCGCACACCTCAGTTTTTAACAATGTATTTAATACTTGATTGGCGTTTGTCGATACTTGGCAGAAATGACATAGCCATCCTTTTACCCTGCAGAAATGAAACAGTCGAAGCCCCCTGAATAAAAATCATATATGCGCCAATGAGACGAAGACGTCACAGAGGTTAGAGTTGGCAACACAAATTTCAAATTTTACCATCACTTCTTTTCAGAACCATTATTGAGACCATACGGAAGTCACCTGATTTTTGAGTTGGTATTCAAACCAAAGGGTTGATTAAGCAAATATGGCCGAATATCCGAGAAATCTTTTAAAGAAGAGAAAAAATTTGCTTGGCAATTCAATTTTGGAGCGGTTGCTTCTGCTGGGATCCTGCCGTGCCTGAATCGCATTTCTCTCTTAAAATGCATCCTCGGTGGAACGTATAGAAGGACGCAAACGAATTACAGATGAAGAGATATTTCAATGAACAGGGCATGGTAGAAAACTTTTTAAATTTTAATTTTTTTCTGATTTTTGAACTCCCAAGGTGTTGCAAATTTGGAAACATCACCTTGTGTGGCATTTTCATTATTTTTCCTTGAAAATTTCTACATTCACAATTCATAAAGATCTGCAGCCTATTAAACGGAAAATGTTCATTATCTTCGAAAAGGCTATTACCGCCCAGCAATGAACTTCTAATTTTCTTATAGTCCATGTTCTCCAACACATTCACATCATCTGGAGCTGAAAGATTTTAAAATATAAAATACAACAATCATTATCTAGCATTCATGAAAACAGTCGATTGACAATATCGTCAATATGAGGAAAAAGTGAAAACCAAGCGATATTTCAAGCAGAAATTATGCGTCCATACGTATGTGTTGTAGGACGCATAAACGATTTGTAAGTTGAGGACTCATCCCTGTACTCAGAAGGATAGTTGCAAAAAACGTTCGCTGCACGAATGTGGTCTATTCAAAACCAGACACCTTTTTGCCTGCCAAATAAAAAGGGCATCTGGGCCCATCCCACCTGCAAATGATAAACGCGTGAGATGGATTCTGTTGATTGCTCAGTATTTAAGAGGGGCGATACCGTTCCTATTAATATTCTCTGCATGACGATCTTATCTGATAAATTTCAACAGACCGTAGCCTACATCAGGAAATGGGCCAGAAGTTCTCGCGCCGAAGCGGTAAGTTGATCTTTCCAATCCAAATCCCTCAGCACCGCTGCTGAATGGAGTGGATAGATAGGTATGGGGAATAGGTGGTTGAACTAAACGTGTGTCAAGTTGGCCGACCTAAGTTTTCGCCAGCGAAATTGATTTTCACAGGAATTTTGTACTCATTTTGTACCGCAAAGTACCGTCGAGAAAAACTTTTGTACCAACTCCGTTTCGCTGGAAATTTCCATTTTCATTAGGTCGGCCAACTTGACGTCAAGTTGGCCGACCTAAGTTCCAGTACTCGGAAACCGCCATCGGTACCAAAAATCCGACTGCACAGGAATTTTGTACTCATTTTGTACCGCAAAGTACCGTCGAGAAAGAATTTTGTACCAACTCCGTTTCGCTGGAAATTTCCATTTTCATTAGGTCGGCCAACTTGACGTCAAGTTGGCCGACCTAAGTTCCAGTACTCGGAAACCGCCATCGGTACCAAAATCCGACTGCACAGGAATTTTGTACTCATTTTGTACCGCAAAGTACCGTCGAGAAAGAATTTTGTACCAACTCCATTTCGCTGGAAATTTCCATTTTCATTAGGTCGGCCAACTTGACGTCAAGTTGCCGACCTAAGTTCCAGTACTCGGAAACCGCCATCGGTACCAAAAATCCGACCGCACAGGAATTTTGTACTCATTTTGTACCGCAAAGTACCGTCGAGAAAGAATTTTGTACCAACTCCGTTTCGCTGGAAATTTCCATTTTCATTAGGTCGGCCAACTTGACGTCAAGTTGGCCGACCTAAGTTCCAGTACTCGGAAACCGCCATCGGTACCAAAAATCCGACCGCACAGGAATTTTGTACTCATTTTGTACCGCAAAGTACCGTCGAGAAAGAATTTTGTACCAACTCCATTTCGCTGGAAATTTCCATTTTCATTAGGTCGGCCAACTTGACGTCAAGTTGCCGACCTAAGTTCCAGTACTCGGAAACCGCTATCGGTACCAAAAATCCGACTGCACGGGAATTTTGTACTCATTTTGTACCGCAAAGTACCGTCGAGAAAGAATTTTGTACCAACTCCGTTTCGCTGGAAATTTCCATTTTCATTAGGTCGGCCAACTTGACGTCAAGTTGGCCGACCTAAGTTCCAGTACTCGGAAACCGCCATCGGTACAAAAAATCCGACCGCACAGGAATTTTGTACTCATTTTGTACCGCAAAGTACCGTCGAGAAAGAATTTTGTACCAACTCCATTTCGCTGGAAATTTCCATTTTCATTAGGTCGGCCAACTTGACGTCAAGTTGCCGACCTAAGTTCCAGTACTCGGAAACCGCCATCGGTACCAAAAATCCGACCGCACAGGAATTTTGTACTCATTTTGTACCGCAAAGTACCGTCGAGAAAGAATTTTGTACCAACTCCATTTCGCTGGAAATTTCCATTTTCATTAGGTCGGCCAACTTGACGTCAAGTTGGCCGACCTAAGTTCCAGTACTCGGAAACCGCCATCGGTACCAAAAATCCGACCGCACAGGAATTTTGTACTCATTTTGTACCGCAAAGTACCGTCGAGAAAGAATTTTGTACCAACTCCGTTTCGCTGGAAATTTCCATTTTCATTAGGTCGGCCAACTTGACGTCAAGTTGGCCGACCTAAGTTCCAGTACTCGGAAACCGCCATCGGTACCAAAAATCCGACTGCACAGGAATTTTGTACTCATTTTGTACCGCAAAGTACCGTTGAGAAAGAATTTTGTACCAACTCCATTTCGCTGGAAATTTCCATTTTCATTAGGTCGGCCAACTTGACGTCAAGTTGGCCGACCTAAGTTCCAGTACTCGGAAACCGCCATCGGTACCAAAAATCCGACTGCACAGGAATTTTGTACTCATTTTGTACCGCAAAGTACAGCTGAAAAAGAATTCTGTACCATATCGGTTTCGCCAATAAATTCGAATTTTCAATATCTACAGGGTATTCCGTAAGTTGGTCACGAATGCTCCGGCATTTTTCATAATGCAACGTTGTTGTTGGCACGAATCAGTGCCTCCTATAGATAAAGCCGACGCACGAAACCATATGACGTCATTCATTTTTGAAATAGAAGATGGAAGAAAAGAGGACCTAAGGTGGAAGAGCGTGAGGCCACCGCCAATTGGAAAGAGGCTCATGCGGTGTCACGACTTGCAAGCAAAGTAAGCCTGTGCTCGAAAAGGCGCAAGAATTCTTCCTCTGATAGCTTTTCAACATTTCAGATGTTACGCCAAGTCTATTACAGATGAAAATGTACTGATTTATGAAGGAAAATCTGTCAACATTTTTATGCAGCGAGGGAGGAATAAATGAAACATTGTTTCCAGATCTAGTGCAACCTGTTTTTCGGGCTAAGGCAGAATTCTGTTGATATCCCCGCAATCTTTCACAACAAATCCGATAGTATTGCCACATGCACTTCGTTTCATGTTACATGATTAACATATTGATCTTATTACTCCCAACGAAGCAGGGAATCGATTTTCTGTGTGTTCACAATAATTGATTCCATTACCACGAAACATGCCGCAATTTCGCCTTTTTCACTTCCATTTCCTCTATGACATTTGCTGTGCCAGATGAGTCGATGGTTATCAAAAATACAGTCTTTTCTCTCATCAGTATCCACGTTTTAACAAAAGAAAAGTTCCTGGCATTTATTTGACTGGATCCAAAAGACGAAAAAAATCTGACTGCATTGGTGAGATCTTTGGAATGTTTAGATTGCTGTTCATAAATGAAAAGACCTATAATCATATTTTCTCACTGGCAGATCCGAAAGTGTCGTTCGTTAACGGTACGTGTCCGTGAGGTTGAAGCAGTGGCCGTAGAACCTATACTGTTAAGATAATCTTGCTATTGATTTCAAATATCAAATTTTAAATCTTAGGTTTCCATAGCGTTTCTTAAAACCATCTTTAAAAAGAGTGAAAAAATCGCGAATTTCACCATGATTTTGAAAACAAAAGTTCATGATGTCATTTTCACGAAAATATTGAGATACTTGTCGAACAAGCAGAGAGCTACTTAATTGTGGTACTTCAAAAGAATATTTGCTACCTTCGCGAGAGCTTGTTTAAACAGAAACATGTAATACAATATCCGTAAAGCATGTTATTTGTTTATTTAATCGTGAGCTATAACAGAACAATGTGCGAATATTTGGTGTTTAGGAGACGGGGAAAGGATCTTTTCCATATTGAAGAAGAAAGGAAACCCTGGATGGGTTTTGATCAGTTTGTGTTCAAGGGAAGGGGAGAAGGGACCTTTTCCATTTTCAAGAAGAAAGGAAACCCTTGATGGGTTTTGATCAGTTTGTGTTCAAGGGAAGGGGAGAAGGGACCTTTTCCATATTGAAGAAGAAAGGAAACCCTGGATGGGTTTTGATAAGTTTGTGTTCAAGGGAAGGGGAGAAGGGACCTTATCCATTTTCAAGAAGAAAGGAAACCCTGGATGGGTTTATTTCTTGGTGTTTAAGGGAAGAGGAGAAGGGACCTTTTCTACATTCAAGAAGAAAGGAAACCCTCGATGGGTTTTGATTAGTTGGTGTTTAAGGGAAGGGGAGAAGGGCCTTTTTCAAATTCAAGAAGAAAGGAAACCCTGGATGGGTATCCCACTCTACGAAGGGCGCTCGAAAAGTTTTTGACATCACCCTGTAGTTCAAAAATAGTGACGATGTCAAGATTTCCTTCAGCTTATACCTACAAAAAACTCTCCTGCTCTTGCATTACAAATTTACAGGTGTCCAACCCAACCTTCCATGGGAGAATGGAACTCGGATCAGGGTGAGTTCCATAGCTCTGAAAATGTTGCTTTGGCAAAGTCCTGCACACGAGAAAATGGGTATTCTTCCAAGTTGTTTACAATTTTGGTTTAACAACCAAATATTGCTGGTGCCAAATCAGGGCTATGGGCTTCAGGAGGCAGTAATTATATGTAGAAGATGTGGTGCCTATCATCAAAAAACCTGAAACCTGGGCATTTGCCGTTCAAAAGGAATGTTCAAGATTTCAAGACTTAGCCAAAAGCAGTATTTTCAGAGCTCTGGAACACACCCTCATCTATTTAGCACCATGGCATGAAAAATTGGCATAGCTGTCTGCAAATTTGCGTTGAAAGAGATGCAGAAATATTTGAAACCCTAAACTTAACAAAATCTTGATAGCGGTAAGAATTTCTGAACTAAGGTCGATGTCAAAAGCGTTTCTAACGCCCCTCGTATTTAATAAATCGCAGTGTTAATTTTTTCTAATTTTTTTACTTTATTTCTAATTTTCTAACCATTACGAGCTCAATTATTTCACTGACAAGTGCTTGTTTTTTTGCCATAAAGGCAAAAGGCATGAATCTTTTTGATCTGGATATCAGTTACTCAGGCAATCACTCTTCTCATCCTAAAACCAAAAAAAAATCTGGATGCGTTAATTTTATATGCAATTGTTACTTCCAGCAATCACTCTAGTTTCCACCAGTTTTTAATTTAATCATGTTTGCAAAAAACTGAATCTACTCGAAAATCAAGACAAAATTCAGCCTTAACGTTACTTTTTGCAATGGAGCGAAATAAAAAATGAAGGGCATGTAACAGCAAGTCACCAGAAATTATAATCACTTGATTACCTTGGTCGACAATTTGCGCACTCTGGAAATCCAAACCATTGCTCAGAAATTTTTCTCGGAGGGCGTCCATACTAATCTTGTATCCTGTGATTTGGTTATTTGTTTTATCCCTCAGTTCTTGGAGGATGCCACTGCGAAAAGAGACGAAGTGCGACAATTTGATCTTAGCAAATGATCTCTCAGATAGATGAAAATTGATCTCTCATCAGATAGATATTTGTGAGTTGCAATTACGAATTACTATAATAGCTCATAAAATGATGGTTCGAATGAGAGTAAATATTGCGGCCTTGAGCGCATAAGCTGTGGTTAAGATCTTGACTCAAATGAGAGAATGATTTATCCAATGTCCTGGATTCAAACACTATCTGCATCAGAAACCTTCATTCGGTGTGAGTTGAAAAACCATATCCTTCCCTGTTATCTCTCTCAGCTCAGCAGTATAAGAGCATGTCCAGCCACTTGGCACAAAATATTTCTGCTGACTGCTAACTGCTCCGGGATGCACTCCAATCACCTCTACTTCGGCCTCATTCGTATCATCTCTGCTCTCCATCTCTCCACAATATTTATGAATCGTATTTTAACCACTTCCTCTTCAATAAACACAGAAGGAAAGCCACAAAAGTGAAGCAATCCAATATTTATGAATCGTATTTTAACCACTTCCTCTTCAATAAACACAGAAGGTAAGCCACAAAAGTGAAGCAATCCAATCTTCAATGAATCGTATTTTAACCACTTCCTCTTCAATAAACACAGAAGGAAAGCCACAAAAGTTAAGCAATCCAATATTTATGAATCGTATTTTAACCACTTCCTCTTCAATAAACACAGAAGGAAAGCCACAAAAGTGAAGCAATCCAATATTTATGAATCGTATTTTAACCACTTCCTCTTCAATAAACACAGAAGGAAAGCCACAAAAGTGAAGCAATCCAATATTTATGAATCGTATTTTAACCACTTCCTCTTCAATAAACACAGAAGGAAAGCCACAAAAGTGAAGCAATCCAATATTTATGAATCGTATTTTAACCACTTCCTCTTCAATAAACACAGAAGGAAAGCCACAAAAGTGAAGCAATCCAATATTTATGAATCGTATTTTAACCACTTCCTCTTCAATAAACACAGAAGGAAAGCCACAAAAGTGAAGCAATCCAATATTTATGAATCGTATTTTAACCACTTCCTCTTCAATATCTCAACAAGAGGAAATCATCCACAAGAGGAACCCACAAGAGGAAATCATCTTCTGGACGTTGCCCTTATCAGGCCGCCCGAGCTTGTTTATGGTTGCGAGATTGAGAAGGGCATTTCAGACCACGCGCTGGT